>JAJPUD010019349.1:0-16701 GCA_023553655.1 Myrmecobius fasciatus
ATAAAAATCAGATTAGAAAGCCCGGACCTCTTCCAAACCATTAAATGTACTCTGTGAGGCTGATAGGAGCACAGTCAGTTCCTTCCCGGGAAATCCGCTGCCCTCCTCCGTCCCCCCCGTGTGCCCAGTTGCACAGGGCTCCTGATGTCAGCCCTGATGGGAGGCAGGCTGAGCAAGCCGCAGCTGCTCCGGCTGTTGCGGGCTTTGCTATCTGGTGTCTCATCAGTCTGGCAAGCCCTGTGGTTTTGCTGACTAACCCCAGTTCCATCCTGGAAGGCTGGCACGTGTGCGCTGTTCCTCAGATGAATCTGCCTACAGCATGTCCCCGGGATCCCAAAGTCAGCAAAAGTCTGCCAGGGCAAGGTGTCTTAAGCAGAGACTCCCTCCCTGCTGACGCTGCCTTTTCAATATTCATTCTGCAGTCTGAACACTGGGGCCTTGTCACAAGTCCAGGAGCTGCTGGGATAGCCTTGCTCCTTACCCACGGTGGGGGCAAGGCCAGGCTGGCTTTGCAGAGGTAAAGGGAAGTACAGGACTGAGATAACTGTTTACTGGTCTCTAGGAAACCGGAGGGCAGAGACAGCATCTTAGCTAAACTTTGGTATTTTCGTCAAGGCTTGCCAGAGATCCAAACACCGGATTTTAATAAATGTTTGACGTATGAATGGATACTCTTATCAAGTGTGATTCTGTATTCTTATTTATTTGCTGCCCATAATCTGGTATCATTAGGCTTGAGTTCAAATTGGGGTTCTTTCCCTTGTTACCTCTGATGGGGCTAGTCAATTAGAATTCCTGGAGCTCAATTTCCTTTTCTTTAAATTCAGGGAATTAGACTAGGGGACTACCGAGGTCTTTTCTAGCTCTAAATTTACAATACTATGATCATAAGGGATCTCTAAGACCCTTTCAGCTCTGATTCATGATTCTTATGTCCTTACTAAGTCACAAGAATCATGAGGGTAGAGCTCATGTTTTGACTTATCACAGTGATCTGCACACGAGAGGCCCTTAATAAATGTTTGTTTAATTCAAACACAATTGAATCAAAATAGTTTAGGAGGGGAAAAAACACTGTTCCCTTGTTGGATATTTTAGGTGAAATTACATTTTTACTTGAATTATCCAGAATATTGCTTTCGGGATCTGCTTTGTTTAACAGGTATAGACATAGTTACATTGGGTTTTAAATCATTTAAAGGATTTATGCCATGGAAATAGTGTCAAGAACTTAGTTTTTTCCTTCCAATATGTTTTCTGTTCAGCCATTTTGATCACTCTCAGGAAAGGGTTTTTAGTTATTTGAGATCTCAAGCTGACTTAAGCCAAAACAAGCCTCCAAACTTGGCACAGTCTCTAGTTAGTTAAATATTGAGCCCCTTTTCCATAAAAGAGAGTAAGTGTGGGTATGTAATGCCTGCAAAACTTATGGGCCAGGGACCCGCCTTTATTTACTAGCTACAAAAGAGAGTTATCTGCTAGGCTTCTTAACAATATTTCATTGTGAATTTTGTGCCTCTAAAGAGGAAGAGGGAAAAAAGTCAGCTCCACAGAACTCTGGGTTGGCAGTCCTTGTTATTTGAGTTCTGATAAAGTTTAATATTTGTCCAACAAGCTTCCCAAATCAGAACTTCCACTTTCATTCAAGTAGGCAATGAGCAAGGTTCAGTTGTCTCTGAGCTCAGCTAACACTGCCTGAGAACTCAAGGAGATATCTAATGCTTCAAAACTGAGCAGATCAAAAACTTGACATAGTACTTAGAAAATCATGGGAATTAGAGCAGAGAGGGACCTTGGAAATCATGTCATCTAACTCTAGCCTTACTTTACAAATGAGTAAATTGATGCTTAGAGGAAGACTTGCTTGAGGTCATCTAGGTTAGTGTTTAATAAATAAACAACTCTTTAAATTCTAAAAGGGGTGAGAACAGAAGATGGGACCCAGGATTCTGTTCAACACAAATTTGTTAAATGTTTACTGTATGCAAGGTACTGTGCTAGACATTGTCCATACAAAGATGAAATCCAAAAAAAGTCCCTGATTTCAAAAGAGCTTATATTCTATAGATATGAATCAACATATATATACAGATCAGGGTATACATATGTCTGCCTATCCATCTATTTATCTATCCATCTATACACATAAACACACACATACACACACACACATATATATACTCACACATACTTATACACTTACATATATATACATATACAAATATGTATATAGCACAGTTGATAAAGTGTCAGACTTGGAGTTAGGAAGTTCTGAGTTCAAATCTAAGCTTAGACAATTAGTAGCTGTGTGACTCTGGGCAATTCATTTAAGCTCTATTTGCCTCAGTTTCTTCAACTGTAAAATGAGGAAAATAATAGTACTTATCTTCCCAGGGTTGTTATGAAAATCAAACAAAATAATAATTGTAACATGCTTAGGACAGTGCCTGGATATAGTCAACACTGTATAAATGCTAACTGTTAATAATAATATGATTGTTATATAATTCTAAGGGATTTAATAGAATGAGCCCATTGTTTTATTTATTTTTCCATTTAATCCAAAGAGATTATTATGATCACAAGTAGAAACATTTCTTCCCTCTAGAACTGGGAGAAGAGCAATAGATAGAAATGAACATGTTTACACGGGTGTGTGTGTGTGTGTGTGTGTGTGTGTGTGTGTGTGTTGCTAATAGATATGCAGGGAAGAAAATTCTGTTTTTCTCCTATATGTGCTCAAGCCTGTCTGTAAATTGGTAAACATGTCATCAAAAGAGTCAGTGGGAGTTTAACTTCTGTAAAGATCAGAGGATCTAGCCCTAAGAATTTCTAGGTTGGTCTTCCCTTTTGTTTGTGTTTTGTTTAGGGAAGGAGTGATTAAATCCTGAATAAAACCAACTATTAAAGGTCCAAGATAAGAAGCTACTGGTGTGTTGCTACTCAAATGTACCTGGAGCACCCAGGAAGACATGGATTTGGAGATTTTTTTTTTTGTTTTTGTTTTTCAGCCATGCAGATGGATTATTCAAATCATTATGTAAAAAGTAGAAAAAGTGTAGAAAGAATACTGCATGAAAAGATAGAAGACCTGAGTTCAGATCCTGACTCCATTTCCTCCTTACTGGGTGACTTTGTGCCAATCACTTATATTCTCTGATTCTCAGTTTTCTCATATGTAAAATGAACAATAATATTTCCCCTCCTGATCTTTCAGGGATAATAGCTATAAAAGCTCTTTTGAAAACATATAAATATAAGACTTTTATTGCCTAATTATGGGGAAAAGCCAGTCCCTCTTGGGGCCAATTTTCAATATGGCAGGTAACTCTAGGACTTCCATCTGGGGTCATGGAATGGACATTCTCTAACCAAGTATTGTTTGTTCTTCATTTTTGAAGACAATCAATGACATCATGGAGTGATGGCTTGACTTGTGAGTGATTTGGATTTACGTGAGATAGAATTGCACAAAGTTATCAAGCTCACTTTCTTTTCCAGGGTCACTGAAGTCCAGTGACAGGACAAAATCAAGATGACTGGTGATGGTCCAGAATGCAGAGGTTGACCTTGGAATTTGCAATGTTTGATGAACTTCTAAATACTCCCCAGCTCCTGCTTCTGCCACCTATATGGTCATTGGAACAAATTGATCTCCTCTGCCCATTCTGCAGGGGAAAGTCTTTTCATATTTGGGGTAGACTTTCCCCTAACTCACTGAGGAATTTGAAGTCTATGGGCTACCATCAACCTGATTTAGTTGTCTGCTGGACTGTCTAACCAAGTAAGCATGTTTAGAATCAATGAGCCTTTTGATTCATCTGCTCTGACTGCTTGAAAAGCTACATTTTGTACATTGCACGTGGAACAAAATCATATCACTCTATCTTCCCACAGGTCACCTCAATTTACCAATGACCTACAAGACATGAAATAAACTGGGCGGAGCACTGAATATAAATGACATTCATACCTTTTGTGGAGTTGATTGATTGCAGCAATAAGAACTTTTGAAATCCTGGGGGTAAAACATCCGGTGTCTATAGGAGGGATGATTACTAATCCCTCTAATTGAAGGGATATACACTCCAAAGATTTTAGTTCCTGGTGCTCCTATATTCTCAGGAAGTGGTTGTGGTTAGGAATACCATTCCTCATTTGCATTTTGTATGTCACTTTTATGTAGTAATGTATTTAGACATATTTATGCCTTCCTCTCCCGGAGGGACCTTTCTAAAGATATAATGTCTTGATCTTTTGCATCCTTTTGAGGTGCAGTGTGCTAAAGAATGTTTTGAAGACCATGAAAATCTCCTAAAAGAGATAGCTTTCAGTATTTTGATTTGGGATAGCAATAAGCATGTAGTCTATTTTAAGATTTGTAAAACACTTTTCCTGTTGCATCTCACTTGGTTCACCCATTGATTCTCTAAAGTATGTACTGCAGGTATTATCACACTCATTTTTATAGATGAGGAAACTGATACCAAGAGTGGCTAGGTGATTTGCCCATGGTTATATAAGTAGAAAATGTCATTGGAAATTGAACCTGGGTGATTTCTAATTCCTGCCCTGTCCAGTGCTTTTCCCACCAAGTCATACTACTTCAGACAGAAAACAATATTTCATGAATATAAAAATTATTTATATGAATACCCTAAAGGTATATGTTTTTTTTAAAGAAAAGAAAAATCATATGTGACTTTGATCCTAATTATACTGAGACTGGTTTTAGTATCTTTTAATACAAGTGAAAAGCTCCAATAAAAATTTTAAGAGTTTGGAGAATATCTGAGTGAGGCCTGGTATTGGATTAAAAGAAAGAAAGTATCTTTGGTACTATCTTTTCCATAGTTTCCATAACTGAGACCAAAGTCTCAGTTAACTTTAGCACAGGTATGATCATCTTTTATTGCCTTTCAAATTTAGGGTAAAGTCCATATCCTAAATTTAATTTAGTGTGTACTTATATCATCACCATGGAGATTTCAGTGGCAGTTGCCTTCAACAGTTCTCCTCCCCACCAAAAAACAGTCAAAACCCAAAATAAATAAATGCATAATTTAATATTGAGACAAAGGAGTAGACTAGAATAGCTTTCTTATTTTCCAAATTTCATTGGACAATAACAAATGTTAAAACTATTATATGCCAGGCACTATCCTAAGGTGCTGGAAATATGCAGATTAAAAACAACAAAGTGATTCCTGTCCTCAGATTGCTTATAATTGTGTTACTAAATTTGTAAATATTCAGTCAATTGAACCATTTGATTCTTCATTTAAAATTCCCATATTTTAATCTTTAATGGAAGGAATGTTTAGTTTATTATTTAGTTGCCAACTCACATAAGTGATGCAATAATAATAAGACTTGCACTTACAAAGTGCATCCATAATTTTCCCTGATGCTCTTAACAACTCTGTAAAATAGGTGCTTGCTCTACAGATGAGGGAACTGAAATTCAGGTTGGCTAAGTGCCTTGCCTATCATCAAATAGTTGACAAATATAAGAAGATGTAGGATTTGGTATGGCTCTTCCTTGCTCCAACCCTAGCACTTTAACCATTAAGAAACACTGCCCATGGGAGGGATAGAACAATCTTTAGCCATAAGCTGTGACACAAAAGGCCATGTGCCTGTTGATTCCCAGACTACTGCAAAGGGAGATTCAAATTTAAGACAAGAGGTAGGACTCTAGAAAATAATGATAACACTTTTTAAGCTCAACAAGTGAAGAGACCAACCCTTTCCTCCAACCCTAAAAAAAGGAAAAACAAAACCCCAAAACTCTAACTCAAGCATCTTTTGTGTTGTAGGAGCAACATGTTGCTAAGAGCATACTCTTTCGTGCATTGGTCTGTTTATAGGACAATTCTAAGTCTGTTTTTCTTTCTCTAAGTACCACAACAAAGGATGGAGGAGGAGTGGGGGTGGAAATAAAGTAGATGGAATTCTTAAGGTATGTGCCATCAAATAGAATAGTCATAAAAATAGTTCTATAAGGTCTCCTTTAAACATGAATTTAAGTGTTGTTTTTTCTTTCATGTTTTAACCATAATAAGAAATATGGTAAAAATAAAACTAAAAAGCACTATTGGAATCGATTGGAGCCAGCATTTCAGAAGTATGCATGTGGGATGGGGTTGGGGGTCAGGGAGGGAATGAATTTAATCCTTGTAGATTTGAGGTTACAACAGATTGCTTTTTGTTCCTCTTTCCCTTAAAAAAGAGGGAGCAAACCAGAGCCACTCACCTGTGGTCTGATTCAGAATCTGATCTGTTATCAAACTAATAGGTCTATGTTGAACCAGGTCTCATTTTCTTTTTTCACATCTCTTTAAAAGTGGTTTAAAAGTCTCTGAAAAAGGAGAAGAAATATGCTTCTATGAAAAGACAGCTGACTTTGGATTATGAGAAAAGGAACTCCTTAGGAAGTGGTGGAAAAATCCCCATTTGGATTATGAGACATGGAAAGAAGGAAAAAAACCAACACCTCCCCCCAACTCTGTGTGTATATGTGTATGTGTGTATATGTAGATATTGGCAAGGGAGTAGAACACAAACATCATTTTGATTTTTATTCAAATGGTTCTTTACATAGCTTGGGAGACCAAAAGGTATAATAAAAAGTGAACTTTTCCTTCTATCCTAGGATATTCTAGCTTTTATCATGATGAGCTTAGCCCCTCTCATCTTTATTTTTCGCATCTACAAAATGGAGATCAGGTCTATGCTCCCTACATTACAGATTCAAATATAATAAAGCATGCTACAAATTTCAAAAAAGTAAGTGTAAAGGAGCATTATCAGTCTGTTTCTCACTCTTTCATGACTGTATATCTTGTCTCCCTAAGCAGATTATAAGGCATCTTGAAGACAGGGATATATTTTCTATTCCCTTAGAGCCCACCACAAAACTTATTATATAATAGGAGCTTAATAAATATTTGCTAAATACATGAGTAAAAGACCAAATGGAAAAGAATAAAAGAAGTAAGGGGATGGAGTGGGGAAGGGATAAAGTAGTCTCTGAGAAAGAAATTCAACAATCCAAGATGAAGAATCCCTTTTCTGTGCTCATATCTTATGTTTAATATAAAGAATATGTTAAGAGAGTTCAGTTCTTTGGCTCATTAACAGAAAGGAATCAATTTTATGGGACAATTCAGCAATATTGTAATTAATCAATGAGCATTTATTAAACATTTTCTCTGTGTTATATCAGTTACAAAAATGAAATGTCCCTATCCTCAAGAACTTACATTCTATTAGGAGAAAAAAACATGAACCAAGAAATGTGCTGCCTCTTTAGATAATGTTGGGGGAAAACTGAAGGCAGAATATGAGATGGTTAGGAAGAACCATGGGGGAAAAAAACAAATATGATCGGGAGAGTTAGTGAAGAATACAAGGGCCTGGCATGCTGTGGTCCATAGGGTTCTAAAGAATCAGACATCACTAAACAATGGAAGAACAAAACAACAACTTTGGAAAATGAACCCATTATCATCCAAAGCCTGTCGTGATAAAAGTCTTTGAGAGTTCATCTCCCACATACTAACTGTAGTTAGCGTGTTATCTGCAGTATCGTAGAATGCCATTCTTACAGAGTATATGGTAATTACACCTAGTGGGTTCTGAAGTAATTACAGTGTGACTGGCTTTGCATTTCATATCCCGGAAATCACCATGTTCTCTCTATAATTACTTGGGGACAAACACCTTTGGCGGTGGGGACTGTGCAATTGCTAGATTGACAGAGGAACCTGGTCTGGTTGAGGGTCCAAGTTGTACTTGAAGGTCCATTATCAGCAGACTTGATGAAGTTAGGGATCTAAGAATGATGTGGTTAAAGCCTGGGATACACTTAGATAGCATAATACAGTAGGAAAAGAACCAGATATTGGAGGCAAGAGACCAGACTCACATGATCTGTGACCTTGGCAAATCCCCTGACCTTTCTGAGTAGTTTCATCAGGTGAAAAGTGAGAAGGTTGAATTAGATGATTTCCAAGTACAATGTGTTATACTGAAAACAAAACAAAACTCACTGCATTTGGAACAGAAGAAACCGTTTTCAAATCTTACCCCTGACATTTATTTACCATGTGACCTTCAGCAAATCATTAAATTTCTTTGGACTTCAGAGCCTTCTTCTGTAAAATAAGAAAGAAGACTGAGCTAAACTGTATCTAAAGATTTCTCCAGATTTATAAATTATCCATGAAATCCCCATGGATAATTGGTCTTTGAGTATAACCATGCTTTCCTGGAAATATAGAGGAACTATTATAATGTGGTTTACTCAATATTCTCAGATGAAAGACAAATTAATTTATTATCTGGATCCCCTCTCCAGTCCCAAAAGGTCCATTTATTTGTCTAAGCAGGGAATCATCAACAATATAATTATCTAAGAGAGGAGTAAATAATGAAAATGTTTTCTCCAGTTTTGACTCTATGTTTCTATGACATTCAAGTTTCTAATAATCAGAACTCTCCAACTAACTTATCCACAACTACTCTGTAAAGTAGTGAGGTTTCTGTTACTAGATGTGTTCAAGCAGAGATTTAAGATTACCTCTCAGAAATTCAGTAGAAAAGTATCCTTCATGTGGCAGGAGGTTGAATTCTAAGTTGACTTTTATGGTAGAAATTTGATTAGCAATTAAAGCAATTCACTGCTAGCATTTCTTTTTTTTTCGGAATACTAAAAAACCAAATTGATTCAGAAAAAGCAGAGTAAACTGGGAAGAATTCCTAGAATAGGGACCAGATATGGTCATTTTGAGGCTTTTGCTCTTCTCCCAGACTTGGATGTTGGCGTGATTAGATGGCATGAATATGTAGCAAGGAGACTGGAGAAAACAAGCC
Source organism: Myrmecobius fasciatus (assembly GCA_023553655.1). NCBI lineage: Eukaryota > Metazoa > Chordata > Mammalia > Dasyuromorphia > Myrmecobiidae > Myrmecobius > Myrmecobius fasciatus. The sequence continues at coordinate 8,878 of JAJPUD010019349.1, forward strand.
CTACCCACAAAGTCCTGATTCAGGAACGTGTTACTTTGCAAACATTTACATGAAGCTTAGTTGTTTGGATCTCTAGCTACTATTTCCCATAGATCTAATGTCATCAATGGAAGTGAAGCTGGATTGGCTGATTCACATATTGCTCCTACAATTTATTATACATATTAAGGTTATTACTGACGATGCTAGTCCAGCTATTACTTGTGACTGTTTAATAAGAAATGCATTCTGGGTTCTAACTTAGGCTATAGGGCCCCATCATCATGTCTCTGCTAGGAGCTCCTTCAGTAGTGGAATCAATGAAGAAGGAATTTTAAGGCAGCAGCAGCAGACAGACCCTCTTGGATAAAAAATTGCTAATTACATATCTACTGAAGGTCCTTTTTTCAATTGAACTCAACTCTGGTCCCACTTTTATGAGTCTTTCCTAATCCTCTAGGGGAATCTTTCTTTACTCCTGAATTTTTAATTTTAATTTTTATATTTACTTATCTGTATGAAAGAGCAATGACTGGAGAGTAAGAGGACTTGAATTCAATTGCCTCTAATGTTTGCTTCATCAGTTTGAGTCACAATCTTGATCAGTCTTAGTTTCTTCATCTTTAAAAAAATGCCATGGAAAAAGGTAGTTTGTGAGACCCCCTTTTAACTTGTGAATGCAGAATATATATTTTGTTTTGTCCTTGTATCTCAAAAGCTTTATGTATTTTATACTTAATATGTAAGGAAGTGATACCATAGCCAGAGCCCCAAATTAGAGTTAAATCTGGCCTCAGACTCATACTAAATTGAACAAGTCACTTAATCTCTATCTCCCTCAGTTTTTTTCATCTGTAAAATGGAAGTAATAGTAGCACCTATCTTTCAGGATGATTGTGAGGATCAAATAAGATAGTATTTGTAAAGCACTTTGCAAATCTTACTATGAAAACGTTAGCTAATAGGATTGTCTAATTGAAATAAATCAACCCATACTGCCTAGGTGTTCTGAGCTGGGGAAACAAAATACAGTGATTCTCAGGAAAGATGGGAGAACAAGCTCAAGATATCAACATTGTCATCAATGACCAACAGGTCATTTGCAAAACAGCTATTTATATGTAGATGTTTGTATTCTTAAGATTAACAAACTCTAAAAATGCTAGTTAGCCATTCAGAACATGAATTTCACTGATTTCAGGAGCTCTGGAGCATTTTCTGCCTCATTGGAAACTATGGGGATCCAGACTTATTACAGGTAATGTTGACACAGAATGAGCTTGTTATCAAAGGAACAAAGATATTCAACTGCCCATTCTTAAGGAAACACATCTTTGGCACGATTTACATTAAGTAAACATGAACCTTCCTCACTCTGAGGTGATACTCTTTTCATATCTCTTAATACTAGTACTTGGCAGCTACTCTACAGAAAGTCTTTCATGTGAGATCCTCAAAGTACATTATGAGCATTGCTTAATTAGATCCTAAAACCCACCTATAAACTAGGATGGTATCATTAACACTTACTTTCCCCCCTTTCTTTTAGGAACAGAAATCCCATAAAACTTAGTGAACCTGAGTGATGACTGAGGTCACCAATTATGGGGGTCCCCCAATTTCTTTAGAACAATTTAAGTTAGTAATGCTCAAAAATGACTTAAGAATCTTAGGACATGCTGGATGTCCCTATCAGGAATACATATCTGTCTCCTGCAATCCCTTTCTTTCTTTTTAAAAAAATTTTTTTATTAAAGCTTTTTATTTGCATAACATATGTATGGATAGTTCCTCAACATTGATCCTTCCAAAACTTTCCATTACAATTTTTCCCCTCAGTCCCCTCCCCTCCCCTAAATGGCAGGAAATCCACTACATATTACTTATATTAAAATACTTGACAAGTCGAATATATGTATACATATTTCCATACTTATCTTGCTGTGCAAGAAACAATCATAGTTACATGAACAAAAAATATCTGAGAAAGGAAACCCAATGCAAGCAAACATCAATAGAGATCATGGAAATGATATGTTGTGGTCCACATTTCATATCCCTCTCTCTGGGGGTATATGGCTTTCTTCACTGAACAATTGGAGCTGGTTTGAAACATTTCATTGTTGCAGAGAGCCATGTCCATCAGAATTGATCATCATATAGTATTGTTGTCTGCAATCCCTTTCTAAATCTACCTTAGAAATAGAATGTTTGTTGCAGGAAATGAAGAAGAATAATGAGAGGGTGGGGTTAGAGACTGAGGGACATTGGGGAAAAAGAAGTAATCTACTGTGTATCAGGAATGAAATATCTTTGATTCTACTAGGTAAAAATAACGGTAGCTGTATGTCTATAGCAATGTCCCACTGTGTATAGAAAGCCAGTCTTTGAGGCAAGATGATCTGGATTCAAATTTTGTATGTTACATACTTGCTGTGTGACAGATCAGATCACTTTATCTCTCAATTCTGCAGGGAACTCAAGGATTCTAAGTTACAGAGAAGTTGCTGAGTAAGTTAAAGGAACTTTCATACAGGAATTCTCCATAGTGAGGAACTTATAGGTCCACTTTATCATTCACCATGGCCTGTCCCCAATCGCTATCCTTCAAAAAACTACACATGTGGCACTTAAAAGTTCACAAAATATATTTTATTGCTTAATTTGATTCTTGACAATAGTCCTGAAAGGTAGATATTACAGGTTGTTATTGTTCAGTCATTTGAGTTGTGTCCCACTCTGTAACCTCATTTGGGGATTTTCTTGGCAAAGATATTATAGTGGTTTGCCATTTCCTTCTCATTTTATAAATGAGGAAATTGAGGCAAACAGGATTAAGTGATTTGCCCAGGGTCACATAGCTAGTAGGTATCTGAGGCTAGATTTGAATTCAGGAAGAAGATTTTTCCTGATTCTAAGCCCAGTACTCTATCTATAGCACCACTTAGCTGCAGATATCATAGGTAGCCAATCTAATAATATCAGAGTGTAAGCCTTAAAGTGCCAGCTATCATTCTTATTGTCCCTTTTATGGATATAGAAATTGAAGTTTAAGTGTTTAAGGGACAAGACTATAGATAACAAGTGTGAGGGGCATAATTGAAAGCCAGGTCTCTCCTAAATTCAGTTACAATATTTTTTTTTTCTACTAAACTGTTCTGTTTCTTAATTTTTTAAAAATCCACTTCCTTCTGAATTTTTCAAATAATGGACTCAGTCCAACCTACCATTTCACTTTGGTTGCTCATAGATCTGTTCTGTGCTCCTAGTCTCATAGCCTGTCTCTAACAACACATCTTACCTATTGCTGTTTCTTCTGACTTGGAACTTGCTTTAGCTAGTAGTCAATTATTTTCCATATTATCACAGCATTCCTAACTTGTCCTGATTTTTATGTAATTTTTAGATCAGAAATAAAGAAGTGGAAAAGACCTTAAAGATAAGCTTCTCCCTTATTTTATAGATGAGGAAGCTGAGAACCAGAGAAGTCACTTGAGTGGCCCAAGGTAATATAAATAGTAACAGAACTAGGATTTGAACCCAGGTCCCCTGCTTCCAAATTCAGCCCTGTTTCTACTGTACTATGCTGATTATTGCTTCTATTTCCCATAAGTTTTTAAGTGCTTTTCTAATGCCTAATCTATTTCCTATATATTTTCTGATATTTCTTCAAATAAAATTTTCCTACTTTTAATTTTTCAGATCTTTTTCTTTGATCTTCAGCTACCCTCTTCTTTACTTATTCTTCATAAGTTTTCCTTTTTGTTGTTTAATTTCTTTCTTTAGCACTTTTTACTTCTCATCAGTTTTTTTTTAAATAAGAGCAAGGAATATGTTTACTATTCTTTTCATACCTTCTATGTCAACCCGTCTCACTTGTCTCGTAACTAACTCTCTGGTAGATTGTAAGCTCTTTGAAGGTAGAAATTCATCAGGGATGTGTTGGTAAATGTTTAATAATCAGTTCTCCTGGAAAGCATATATCTATACCTATATGTGTCTATGTATGTAGATATGCATATATAAACACATATATACATATCTATATACATATGTATACATACATACATACACTTTTACATACTTATATATACACACTTATATGTGTATATATTATATATAAAAGGTATATACATACATAATTATATATGTGTGTGTATATATATATATTCATTTATTATATACCATCTTGGGAGCTGGGGGTTCCCAGGAGCAAAAGTGATGAGAGAGAACATTCCAGGCATGGGATATTGCCCCAGATTGGAGATGGAATTTGAACATGAGGAGTTAGACTAGTTTAGCTGGGTAGTACAGAATATAAAGGGGGAAGCAATGTATAATTAGCTTGGAAGAATTTAGAACCATTTGTGAAAAGCTTTAAGTTCTAAACAAAAAGTTTTGTATTTTTTCTTAAAGACAATTAAATAGAGAGCCATTATAGATTCTTAAGCAGGGGAGTCATACATACAACCAAATGTATGCTTTAGTTTGCAAGCTATATGGAAGATGGATTGGAAAAAAAAAAGAAAAGGAGTGATGAGACAAAGACCATTTAGAAGCTTATTGCAATACCTCTGCAAGAGGTGATAAGGACATAAATTAGAATGATAACCATGTGAGTCAGGAGGGGAATTTCTCTAAATCTGGAATAGATAACCCAGCCAGTATTGTAGGGACCTCTCATTGTGTAATATGCTAATTGTCTTCTTTAAGGTTCAATAAATTCCAGTAGCTCTGGATCACCTCCAGGATCAAATATAAAATCCTCTGGCATTCAAAGACCCTCATGACCTGCTTCCAGTCCTTCCTTCCTAGACTGCTTATATTTTACTGGCTCCCATGTATCCTGTAATTCAGTGATACTGGCCTTTCTGCTATTCTTCCCACATAACACCATATCCAAAGCAACTTTGCATTTTCACTGGTTTCTCCACCCAACCATCACTGATTTTCTTTTCCTCTCATCTCCATTTCATGCTCCACATGACTTCCTTCAAGTCTCAATTAAATTCCAACTTCTACAGGAAGCCTTAATTTTAGTTTATTATTTCTTATATATCCTACATGTAGCTTGTTTGTATGTAGCTGTTAGCATACTGTCTCCCCATTAGACTGAGTTCCTTGAGGACAAGGATTACCTATTCCCTTGATTTGTATTCCTAACATTTAGCACAATGCCTAATACATAGTATGTGCTTAAGAAATGCCTGACTCTTCACTCTGACTATTTGTTTGGCCCATCCTTTTTGCCCCCATTCCTACATTTCTCTGATGACATCCTTTGCTCATTCAACAAACACACAAATAAGAAATTAAGTACTTACTACATGCATCATGCAGGACTAATTACTGCTGCAAAATTGCTTAAGACATTGTCTCTGCCTTAAGGAAGTTTACTGGTAAGTCAAGAAGGCAAGTATCCAGATAATAAGATACTATTTGGGAAATAAGAAAAGGAATAAGCAAAAAGCTAGGGAGTTTCAAAGAATGGAGAGATCACATCTAGAGGAGCAATTAGGAACTTCATGGAGGAATTGGTATTTTGAGGTAGTGGGTCTTGAAATAGATTTTGACAGGTTGTAATAATGAGGTGATGACTTTTCAAGTAGAGAGAACATGAGTAAAGGACTGGAAGAATAAAGGGGCTGAATATTTTTAGAGAAGAGTGAGTACTTAGTTTTCCTGGAGCAGAGAACATATATAGGAAAGTTTGGGTAAGTAACACTGAAAAGACATACTGGGCTGGAGCATGGAAATTCTTGAATTCTAAGATAGGAAATACAATTTGGAGGACTTCCTTACACCAAGGAATAATTTTGTGGATTTGATTGATTTAGAGACCATATTTCTAAACCAACTGGCAGTTGGGTATTCCAAGTGAAGAAAAGAGGAGCCAGAAACCTTTCCTCTCCTTCTACCAGAATTCAAGGTAGAAGGAGAAGACTTTTCTAAGTTCATTTCCTTGGAATTGAGATAGAAAGGCTCACCTAAACTTAGGGTAATAGAGATCCATGTGATACATGTGTAACCCTCTTATCCATATTAATTCCCACATCCTTTTTCTTCATTCATACAGCTACTTTATTTTAGTCTCACTTGGATTCTATAAGTCCCTCTCCTTTCATTCCTTCTCCTATCCAAGTCATTGTCCTGTAAGTTCCCCAAATGATCTTTTTAAAGTACAGATTTCACCAAGTCAATATTCTTCTCAAATGCCTATTTCTTAATGAATAAACTACAAATTTCTTCACCTGGCATTTAAAGTATCTAACCTCTAGCTCTAATATATCTCTCCAGATTTATTTAGTCTTATTCTTCTTCACACAGTTCCTCAATTTCAACATGCTGCCACCCGTCACTGCATCTTCAGACTAACTGCTTCCCTTGCCAGGAATACACTCCCTCTTGCTGCATCTTAGAATTCTTAGCCTTTTTCTCCAAGATTCAGTCAGCTCAGATGAATTTCCTCTTACTGGAAACCTCTGATCCTCCCACATGTTAATGTTCTCTTCCTCCTCAAGTTACTTCTTATTTACTTACATCAGTAAAATGTAAGTTCATTGAGGCCCAAAATGGTTTTGTCTGGGGTTTTCACATCGCTGAAGTTTTAGCAAATCATAGTTACCTTAATAAATGTTTGTTGAGTCAAAATGAAGCAAATCTATAAAAATCCCTAAACCATTGAATACTTTCCTCTGTGAAATGTACTTATCCTATATAATAAATCAATTTTGCTATACCTCAACAGTTCTCTGTAAAATACCTTTAAGATTCCCTGTAACTTCCAAACCTCTAAGATTGAAACAAGTGCTAATACTTATATATTTAGTGCCCTAAAATAATATATTTTTATAGAGCTCTACGAATGACAGGTTGCTTTACTTATAGCAATCCTATAAAATAAAGCAAGAATCATTATGCCTATTTTAGAGAGTAGAAAACTGAAAGGTTAAACAAATATTAATTTCAACTCTAGGCTCCAAACTTTAGGGTGAATACTGATATACTGCCTAGGATAAGCTAGTGGATTCCAGAGAAAGGAGACAAAACTAATGTGGAGGACCAGAAACTATTCAATTAAACAACAATAATCATTTATTAAAAGATTGTTATGGCCAAATAACAGCAATACATGCTGGAGATACAAAGAAAATGGTAAGACTAATCCTGCTTTTGATGAATTTATACTTTGGTAAAAGAAGGGAATAAGACATACTCTAAATCTTTTTAGTGGCTCCTCATTGACTCAGAACTCTCTTAGCCTGGCAGACAAGCACCCACTTTTTCTCTCCTAAAGTACACAACTACTAGTCCACTTCTCAGACTCCTTCCTGCTCCCACAGGACTGACCTATTCCTTGTCCCTAAGTGGTCTTTGGATATTGCTGTCTTTGAACCTGATATCCTTATCATTTCTATTGATTTAAACACTGTCTATCTTTCAAGATTCCACCTGGGATTGTGTCTCTTATATGAAGTTGTCCTGAAGGACTAGGTTCCTGGTGATATCATTCTTCTGAATCCTCAGAATACTTGTTGTTTCCTCCTCCTCCTCCTCCCCCTCCTTTTCTTCCTCCTCCTCTTCCTTTCTTTTTCTCCTTCTTTTCCTCCTCCTCTTCCTCTGTCCCTCTCCATTGCCCTAGAAATGCTTTAGAACTAATGACCTTGAATTCAACTTCCTAAAACATAGGTTACAAGATCAAGGTCAACAACTCCCCTAATTCAAACAGGTCAGGAAGTAGCAAAATCAGGACTGACTCTTTAGCTTCTGATTTCAAATCTGGTGCTCTTCCCACTATTGTGTGTGTGTGTGTGTGTGTGTGTGTGTGTGTGTGTGTGTGTGTGT
>JAJPUD010019349.1:16711-26729 GCA_023553655.1 Myrmecobius fasciatus
TGTGTGTGTGTGTGTGTGTGTGTGTGTGTGTGTGTGTGTGTGTGTGTGTATCTCTCTCTCTCTCTCTCTCTCTCTCTCTCTCTCTATCTATCTATCTATCTACCTATATTTACTTTTAAGGTTGAGCTCTGTTCCTCAAGTAAAGGGGGCTCTGTCTCAAGCTTCCTCTGCAGCTCTGAGCCTTGGCTAGGAGCATAGGGGCCCCTTGTGTTTGCAGGGGGTAGTTTTAGCTGTCCTTTACAGGAAAGGCTCTGGGAGAGCTTTTCTGGCTTCAGCTTTTCTACATTCTAGCTTCACTCTGCCATCTTCGCTTCCCACTACTTTGGGTTAGGTATATATGTGTGGGTCTTATTTGGTTGCATCTGGGTCCTAGTAGGGACCCTAGCAGTCACTCTCTATGTATATATGTATATATTTTTAATTCTAGTGAAAGTTTTTTTTTATTACTAATTTTCAATATTGTTGTATAAAATAGGTAAAAAAAAATTGCCTAGGCATTCAGATAACCCAGGGAAAACTCATCATTCAGCTTCTCTTCCTCCTAAGTAAAGGAGTTTAGGCTAAACATCTCTAAGATCCCTTCACAGCCCTCAAATTTCTATTATATTTGCTAAAACACACAATAGTTAAGTTCTAGGAATTGTGTCTTCTCCCCTCTTTCTATGTCAGCCAGCAACAATGGATTCAAATTCTTGACTTCAGCGATTCCCACCTCTCCTCCCAAATCATTTCTCAACAACTTTCTGTCCTGGACCATCTGGGCTGGGGTTTCCTTTCATCACACACTAACATTACCCTTTCCTTCCTCCATTTAGAAATGAACAGAAGTCATTTATTTGGTGGGGGAATCATCAGACTGGGTTCCCCAGGAGATGCTGCCATCCGCTGTCAGGCCACACAGAGAGTGGGACACAGTCACTTTTCATTAGCTGTTCTTCCACAAAACTTTGTGGGGGAGGGGGTGGCTGAATGAAAGAAGGACTGGGGAATGACTCCTGTGACTGTAATGAGAATGACATTTAGTCCCCTGAGCAACAGTACCAATCCTCCTAACACCTACTTCCCTTAACTCTCAAATGGGGTTAATAACATTCACTACCAACCCACTTCACAGGGGTTTTGTGAGGATTAATGAGATAATGTTTGTAAAGCACTTAGAACTTTTAGAAAGAAAGGCGCCATGTAACTACAAAGTGTCATTAAAACAGTAAACTTTAAATCCCCTTAACAAGTTCCCTCCCTTCTGAACTAATCTTGTCTGGATCCTCCTATTCCCTCCCTTTTAATGCCCTGGGATTACTTCTGGCCCCTGCTATCTATAGAATGACAATCATTTTTCTTGCCCTGGTTCCTACTTCCAGGGCACTTTCTCTTCTTATAAATCCAGGCTCTCTCCTCTCAGTTACCCAATACTTTCGTTACTCTATTGGAATTTTTATAGCCCACTATCTCCAAATGCTTCACCCAGCTATCCTTGTTAGGGAAAGACACTTCAGTAGTCAGTTAAGCAGAAGGCACTTATTGTGTGTCAAGTAAAGCATTATGATAAGAATTAACCAAAACAACAACAACAAAACAATGGTCTATGATCTCAAGGAGCTCATATTTTAAAAAAACCTTCAAAGGTGAAAAAGAGCTATTTTCTTAAATGTTTTCCCCCCTCCCCCCCAACTCAAGATAAGGTTTAGCATTTGTATTTCTAGGTTTGAAGGGCCAGGTTAAAACATTTACAACCTCACTATCTACTGATCCACTCTCCCTCTGTAACTTCTACTTCCTTCTCTTTGGATCTCCTATTAATACAAGTTACAGTCATATAAGAGTTCCTATTTCCAGCTCAACTCTATGACCATTCTTATGATTAATTCATCAGAAGTGGTTGGGGAGAGTAAGACTGACTTTCAGGGCCTAAATTCAATCTCACATCAATAGGAGTTTCAAATGAGCCCCAATGTTGTACACAGAAAAGCAATTAGCCCATGGAGTTTGGGGTCTGGCTCCCTCAGAAGCAGCCTTCTTACACAGTGTCAAAGGAATTGGGAACAGATGGCCATATGCTTGCTGTTGGTTTCCATTTAGAATGGTGGGAGGGAAAGGGTTTTCAAAATGGCCCCCATCCTCAGCATTTCATACTGGTTCTTCTCATCAAATTTTAGAACACACAAGGTCTCCCTCCTCTTTTGATAGGGTGGGCTCCAACTGTGGGCTGAAGGGCTTGAAGACTCTTAGAAGTTTGATTTGGCTCGTCCTACTTTATTTCTGGCTGTCTCATTGTTTTCATTCAGTTTAATGGTCTTTCCTTAAAAGAAAATGATCATATTGCTTTAGGACAACAGAATGACAGGCCTATTTTGCAAATATTTGATAAATAAAGAAATATTAGAACAGCAGTTATCTTAAATGTGTTGGGAGTAGGCCAACTACATTGGAATTTGCAGTCTTGAGTCAAACATTTCGAGCTTCAGTTGATGAGTCCAAAACAGCTCCCTTCACCTTCCCTTGCACTCAGCCTGGCTAACTGTCCCTTCTATTCCTCATTCAGCATTTTATCCTATTAGATACTGCATAACAACTTTGGAATTGGCCCAAGTTTCCTTAATAGTTCAGGGTGACAGATATTCTCACCTGGAGTTTATATGGAAGTTGTAAGGGAATCAAGTAAGATGAACACACAATTTTCTCCCCTATCCTGACTTCTTACTCTTTGCTCTTTCAGTGACCAAACTGCACTTGGTGGGCCCCAGGCCAGATTGCTGGCCCCAAGCTAACATTCCCCAGGAGCATCTGCTAGCAATCTGGAAAGGATGGGGACTTTACTTGTGCGTTGTTAATTTTTAAATGAATTTTCAGACTGTGGATAACTGAAAGAAGAGTAAGAGGGAAAATCGGGAAAATCTGGGTAGTAAAGAGCCACAAATTGTGGGGTAAGGGTATAAGATGATCATATTTCCATAATAATAGTCAAAGTAGGGGGGTGAGTAATGTAAACAATCTTGGGTTTTATTTTTTTAAAAAGCCCATTCTTTCATTCTGCCTTTTAAGTGCTATTTGAAAATGTTCCTGTTAAGCATTAGAATGGGATCCAATCTCCCAAATATAAGCCCTGTGCCCATCCAGAAAGGGAGGCCACTAGACAGAAGGGGTTTAGCACTATTCCCTCAAATCTTCTGACTCATCAGATTAGTCTTTTTCATGTGAGTTAGCATGGGGGTGTACTGATAAAAATTTAACAATCAGCTCTCCAAGGGAAGGGGAAGTATGTACAATACATTTTCAAGTTTAATCTGCATGATTAACATTTTTTAGTATCACTTTCTTAAGACTGGACAATCAACAAAACAATAAATCAAGTCTTAATTTGTAATGTTTGTTGATTTCCTGGGGAAAATTTTTTAATTTTGAAAATTTAACAATAGGCTCTCCCAAATTATTTAGTGGTGACTGCAGAAGACCCCTGTTTTGCACAGAACCTGCACTTTTGGTGAGAAATTTTTTTTAATTTTTATGTTTTTAGAAAGGGTGATTTCCAACATGGAAAATCATAATCCACCTAAACCTTAATCTCTGTCCAAGGAACAAGGAGCTTGGATTGTACTTGGACTTTTGCCCATATCATATAATATTTACTTCCACCTCCTCTTTATATTTTCATCTCTCCCATCTATACCAAGCCAGGAAAGGGTGCAGTTTATGGCTGCTCTTCATTTACCTTCTGGTACATCAAGAACTGGAATCTCGCTTCAGTAGTAATTATGATGATTATAGTTCCCAGCCCAATCTGCAGTCTAACGAGTAGAGTGAGATCTAAAAACAATTCCTCAAGCTTGTCAAACTACTATGCTTATTTGCTTATGAAAGACCGTTCTAATCAAAAGAGGGGGTAATTACAATATTAAGCACTAGAGATGGTTCACAAACTCTTGAGTCATAATAAGATATTAGACTTTATTTAACTTCATTGAATGAGGCATGCCACATCACGCAAACTGTTCTCTACTGAAAAAAAGTCTCCAAGAGGAAAAAAAAAAAACCCAACTTCTATACCAGGAAAATAGATAAATTACGTGATCTCTTAGCACACAACAACACGGCAGCTACCCAGTCACCTGCTGGCATTGGAGGAGTCTCTGGAGCTTTTCCTATTTAGAAACCAATGAGCAAGATTTCCCATCAGGGAGCTGAAGACCTAGCCTCAAGTCCTTGAATGACCACTTACTAGTTTTTTGACCTTGGTCAGCTCCCACTTAGTATCTAGGGAATCCCAGCCTCCTCACCTATAAAATGGAAATTATAATACATGTTTAGCTACCTTGTGGGGTTTTTGTGAGGATCAAAGAGCATCTTGAATGTAAAGTTCTTGCTAGCTGAAAATTGCTAGATAAATATTATTTGTTCTCTCTAAGACTTTGGAGAATTTAGTTCTGGTAAGCCAATCTGGAATCTGGGTCAAATAGTCAATAAGTATTGAAACTGTTCTTTATTTTTTACTTTTAATTTCTACTCGATCATCATCACCTGAAGACCATATGGACTCTGAATGGCATACACAACAGGTAGATTCTTATAATAGACACACAGGTACACAAAGATATACAGGTAGAGAAGCAGGTATATACATCCCCTCCCAAGTCACACTAGATATTTCCTCAACTCATTTGCCAAAATGAACATGTACCCTTTTGCACATATAAAAAATAACCTCTTTGCCCTAGGCAGACACACCCTAGCTATATAATATATATAGTATCAGGGATTTGTTAGCAACAATGCAAATTTTTCATAAAATTACTGAGCTGAGTGATCAATCATATTGACTAATAAATTGCCTAGCCCAAGAATGCATCACCTACACTAGTCCTCATTACTATTACAATGTCCCCAGAGACTGCTAAGGTAGTAAAAATTAAAATATGTGGCTCTTCTGGTAGCATGTATGCTTTTGATCACATTCAGCCCTGGATCTTCATATCTTTCTCTGTTTTGAATGAGATTAAATATTTATAGAGCAAAAATTTACTGAATTGGAGATAAAAGAAAAAGCCACAGAAATTTAGACTTTCAACCAAATAAATACTTATTATAAAATCATGGAATTAAAATGTGGCTGTGACTTTAAAGATTTAGTCAAAGGTCTCAACCTAAGGTCAGCGAAATTGTTTTTTTTTTTAATTGATAACTATTTTTATAAAATTGGTTTCCATTGTTAACCTATATATTTGCTTTATATATTTAAATACATTATGCTCAGAGAGAATCCCTAGGCTTTACCAGATTGACAAAGGGGTCAATTATATAAAAAGGATTACCTGTTCTCACAGATGCCCCCATTTTACAGATAAAGAAACTGAGGATCAGAGGGGATAAATAAACAAATATGTCAGAATTCTTCGCTAAAAACTTAACAAAGGAGGGGTTTTTTTTGGAGGGAGGATTGTTTGGGTTTTTTTGTTTTGTTTTGTTTTGTTTTTTACATTCTTGCTTGTACAAGAATTTCTAGGGTAAGTCAATGTCAGCTTCTTATTTGGAAGTCCCCTCATCAATACATATAGCAAACTTTTGAAATCAGGCATAGTTTGATTTCACCTAGTTGGGGGGAGGTTAATGTAATAGGTTAAAGCACTGTGTTAATAAGTTTGAGTTTATGAGTCTAGAATATAGTTAGCTTCAGCCATTTATTCCACAGATTAATATTTACCTTAACCAACTGTCTTGTAAGGACATAATGCTTGAGAGAGAGAGAGAGGCAGAGAGAGACAGACAGACAGAGAGACAAAGAGACAGAGAGACAGAGACACAGAGAGAGAGACACAGAGACATAGAGACAGAGAGAAGGAGGGAGGGAGGGAGAGAGAAAGAGAGATACAGAGAGAGATGTGGAGAGACAAACAGAGAGAGAGACAGTGACAGAGAAAGAAAGAGGGAGGGAGAGAGAAAGAGGGACAGGGACAGGGACAGGGACAGGGAGAAAGAAAGAAAGAGTAACAGTGCATATGCCTTCCTAGAAAGAGATTTCAAAGTACATGTTTCTGCTGATCAGGGATCACTACTGTTATTTTTATATAAAATGAGCAGTAAGATTTGTTAGGGTGCAAACATCCTTAGGCTTCCACCTCAAGCATCCTATTATCTTGGGACTTTCCTCTTTCCCCTCCCCTTTCCACCTACCCCTGCCTAGGCTGGATTTCTCCCTCTCTTGGAATGACCTTCAGTCATACTACCATCCATACTCCCCCCAAAGCCTCCACACATGTTTGTCCTTGGTGAAAAACAATCAAATGAACAAACAAAAAAGCCTAGTTCTGGTCACTTTGGATTCTTCATAGTCACATAACTGGAGAGATACAGAATCTCAAACTGGAAAATATCTACTCCAACATGCAACCAAATAGGAATGCTACCACATTCTCCACACATACAGCCTTTGCTTGATTACCTCTAGTAATGGGAAGCTCTCTGCTTAATAAAAGAATGTGTTTCACTTTGTAATATGTCTCATTTTTAGAAGTTCCTTCTTAAGTCAAACTTAATGCTGACTCCTTTTGTGATGTCTGCTTGAGAATAATTCTATCCTTTCCATGTGATCACTTTTCCAAAATTTGAAACCAATTATCATGTCAATTCAATTCAGTAAGCATTTATTAAGACAATATATGTTCAAGACCCTAAGCAAGAAACCAAAGGTACAAGGTAGCATTAAGAACTGTCTTTGTTTTCAATGAGCTTACATTCCTGTGGAGGAAGGAATATTCATACTAAATCCATTTTATCTTTCAATATTTCTAAGGACCTTGGTCGAGATAACTACATTTGGGAGAGGGAATATCTAATTCTTACACACCTACCCCAGCAAAATTCTAAAATTTGTACTAGATTGAATGATTAATTTAAGAAGTTCACTAGAATTTGAAATATTTCCCCCTTTGGTGTGTCAATGATGTAATAATCATTTTGTAGATAGAATGAAAAATATTTTCACTGCATAGTTTCTTCATATCAACCCAATGCTTGTTTATCTTAGAATATGTATAATCACCATCAGTATTTTCATCTTCAACTTAGGTTGTTTGTTTTGAAGAGGCAAGGATAAAATATGGAGGTATAAATTCTAAAAATAAAGCCTATTATTAATTATTATCTTCACTATCTTCAAGAAACCTGTGAGCCTTTTGATGTTTGCATAGCTCTAATGATTAAGATGAATATCTGGGAATGATGGCTATCAGTCCTGCATTATAATCCACACACCATTAATCTTTGACTGCAAAGATTACCTGAAGGTAATCTCAAAGGGACTGATGTTATCCTTGATCACCATTCATTTAGCTAAGACCTAGTGGCTCCCAAAGGAGGTAGGGAGGGTTTCCTGGAGGCAGAATAGAACCCTAATGAAGGTTTTTCCCCTTCTATTCCATAGTCATCAGAAATGGCATCTGACTATTTCACTTGAAATAGAATCCTTTAATGACCATGGTCTTTTGCCAAATAAGATACATTCTAAGAGCAACATGTTGAAAAACAACACACACACAAACACACACATGCCATAATTATAATTATGAACCTATCAAAGACTCAAGCAATATGAAAAGTAGGACCTCCTTGACGGATCACGTCTCAAGTGGTTGTTAAAGCAGTTACATTTGTAAAAGTAAAGGTAACATGATGAACTCCAGAGACAGAAAGAGCCCTTTACTCTTTTATTCTCTTCTGGTTTATACAGAATAGCCAGATAAGGTACTTAATCATAATTCCCTCCACTTCTTTCTTTAGCTCTAATCACCTACACCCATTCACCTTGGTATAGGACAATGTTCAAAAAGTAATTCAAGCTGGAAGTATAGGTAGGGCCATAAAAAAGATAGTCAAAAGCTGAGGGATGGTGTAGATATTGGATAGAATTAGTCCCAAGAACAGTAGATGAAATTATTTTTATATTAAGGTAATGTCAGATGTGCACATTAAGTATTTGACCTGTGGTTTTAAGGGTAAAATTATTTAGAGCTATGGAGCATGATTTTGATGATTTTTTTTAATCAGGCTACTCTTTAGGTATATGTAACTATCCCTAGTAGAATATTTGTGCCTTAATCCTGCCTTCTTACCAAATTTTGATATGATGAAATTCTCTAAATATTGTGCTTTCATATCCCACTGTTTATTATAAGTATCTATGT
Source organism: Myrmecobius fasciatus (assembly GCA_023553655.1). Taxonomy (NCBI): domain Eukaryota; kingdom Metazoa; phylum Chordata; class Mammalia; order Dasyuromorphia; family Myrmecobiidae; genus Myrmecobius; species Myrmecobius fasciatus. The sequence continues at coordinate 24,886 of JAJPUD010019349.1, forward strand.
CTTCTTTCCTCCAGGAGACTCTGAGCCCTATGAAGCCAGATTCTGTGTTGCATCCTTTGAATTGCCTTATGATATCACTTATCGTAGCTTTTCAAATAATACTTCTTGAATAAATAACTTGTAATTTATATGCTATTTTAATGCAGAAAGTTTACAGTCATCTGTATATTACCAAGAGTAACAGGACTTGATATAAAAACTATCATCCAAGAAAAACATTATGAAAAAGGAAGGTGAGTCAGGATATAGAGAGAGCAATGGATATAAAATTGATAGGTTGGACATAGCACTAAGATTCATGAAATGATAAAAATCTAGATGAAGACCTCCTGTGAAATGAGTAGATTTGCTCTGGGGCTTACTTATAAGAGGAACTGAGAAAATATTGCTCAGGAAAAGGCCAAGATCTGGACCATTTTGAATGAATGTCCATTTCAATGACATAATTAAGCCACTGAAATATTAAATGTGCCTGTGCTGCTCCCCTTTCACACATCTGAATGTGATCCTCAGGACTGCATGTTCTTAAATTGATTCATAAAAATCCTCACTGAAGGCATTGTTTTAGGCTGTGGAATCCTTCAGAGGTAGTAGAAGGAATGTGTTTAAAGTAATCACAAGAATATATATTTGGGAGACACTGGCACACGACTGCTTAGTATGGTATGCCCGAAACAAAGAAGGCACTGTGCTCCCTGAGCAAGGGAGAATTACAGAAGCACAAAGGAACCATGAGTTGTGCAAATCTAAAGACATCTCTAACTCAGATGTTCAAATAGACTATCTGTGTCTGATCTGTGAGAGTTTTCTGAACTCATATTTACCTGATCAATCTTAGTTAGGTACACTGGATCTTGATCCCAATATATGAAATAATTGATCCTTTTCAAATATGAAGGATGAATAACAGAAGGATTCTCAGAAATCACTCCTCATTTTGTTAATAATTTATTGTTTACTAATTTATTGTTAGTAATTAGTATTTGTTTATTGACTTACTGGATATTTCCTTTTGGATCCCTCAGTTTTTTTCCATTCTAAATACTCACATATGTCTCCTATCTTTCAGGGAAGACTTCAGTTATTCATACCTTGAAGTTCCTAGGAGAAAAGAAACTATATGACTCTTGAGGTTTCAACATTTCACAGGAATGGAGTTGCTTCTGTTTAAATAACTTGTTTTTTCTAGTACTTAGATTTTCAGGGTGTATGTATACCCATGTTTCTCTATGCGTATTTCCCATGTTTTATGATATATAATTCTTTTGCAATAAAGGAAGGGCTCTAGATATTTCTCTGAGGTGGGGCAAACCTGTTCTACCTGGGTAAACCAGTCAAGTGAGTGTACACCCCAGCAGCTAGTAACCCTCATTTGATTGTGCCGTCTCTATGGTGTTTTATGAAACTAGCGTGTGTTCTTAATGATTATTTCGTGCATTCCTTCTTACACGTCATGAACTTCTTTATTCAACACAATAGAAAACCCCAAATGATGCAATGATGCTCTGGGCCATCTAAAGGGATAGGCAGCATTGCAAGGTAAGGCTTACTGTTACAGCAAGGATGGGGTACAGCTAACACTTTCTCATTCCATTCAAAGAAATAGAATCATTGAATGTCCTAGTTGGGAGGGGATTTAGAGACAGTTTAAACTCCTTGTTTTATATAGCTGGGGAAACTGATGCCTAGAGAAATTGATTCATAACTGGAAGAGAACTCATTGGTCATCTAATCTAATTCCTTCATTTTATAGATGAAGAAACTGAAATCCTAGGGAGGTTGTGATTTACCCAAGATTATAAGTTCTAAACTTCAGAAATGAGATTTGGACTCAGTCAGGTCCT
>JAJPUD010019350.1:0-26729 GCA_023553655.1 Myrmecobius fasciatus
AGGAAGGAAGGAAGGAAGGAAGGAAGGAAGGAAGGAAGGAAGGAAGGAAGGAAGGAAGGAAGGAAGGAAGGAAGGAAGTGATGGTAGGATAGAGGCTGGGAGGGAGGAAGGGATAAAGGGATAGAGAGAAGAAGGGAGGAAATGATGGAGAGAGGGAAAGAGGAAAAAAGCGAGGAAGGAACAGAGGGAAGGAGGGGAAAGGGAAGGAAGGAAGAAACAAAGAAAAAAACAAATAGAGAGAGGAAAAAAGGAAGGAAGAATGAGGAAAGAAAGAGGGAAAGAGGGAGGGAGAGAGGAAGAAAGGAAGGAGATTTCCAACATTATTCTAGGAGACAATTTTCTATTGATAAATTAAGACAAATCAGGATCAGCTTAATTATATTTCCTGATTTTTTCTTTGGTACTGAGCACTGGGTAGATACTTAAATACTAAAAAGTCACATAGGCAAAGTACTAATATTTTTCCATACAAAAAGGAAGTGAGGAAAAGATAGAAACAGAGGTAAAGGAATGAGAGGGGGGAGAGAGAAAGACAGTTGACAAAGTGAGATAGACAGACACACACAGGGACAGAGACAAAAAGACAGAGAAGGACAGAGAAAGACAGAAACAGAGATATGGGTATATATTTGGCTACAGAAGGAAATTTGCTGTATAAAACAATACAATAAGATATTCTAAGTTATGAAACATAATCAAAACATAGAATTATAATTTGAAAATTTACATTTAACAGATTATATTTGAGTCAAAATAGAGTCATGATAGTTTTTAATTCCATAGATTTCTACAGAAGGGGAAAAAATGCCCATCCATCTCTACCTGTTTCTCTGTCAGTTTCTGTCTATCTCTTATTTTGTCTCTTTCTCAATCTGTCTGTTTTTCTATGTCTGTCTGTGTGTATCTATGTCTCTGTCTCTGCCCCTTTGTTTCTCTCTGTCTCTCTTTGTCTTTCTATCTATCTGCACACACACACACACACACACACACACACACACACACACACACCAGAATTAGGAAGAGAGATAGAATTATATCATAAGAAATAGTTGAATCATTCATCTGAAGAATTCTCATTCTTTCCACTCTTTGCATTTGGATGATCAGAGTACAAATAAAGGAATTCTGTCAAATTATCAATCCACAATACAAACAGAAGTTACTGATACCTGATAATCCAGAGGAAACAGACACAAATAAAGAAAAAAATAGTCTTGATAGTTTTGTACTCACTAGAAACTATAGGAAATTTATTTATTTATTTTATTTATTTATTTGCTAAAGCAATGGAGGTCAAGTAACTTGCCTAAGGTCACATATCTAGAAAGTAGTATGTGTCTGAGACCAGATTTGAACTCAGGTCCTTCTGACTTCAGTGCTGGTATTCTATCCACTACACCATCTAGGTACCCTTGTTGTGCCATGGTTTGCCTGTCTCAGTTTCCCTCAGTTACTGTCTCGGTTTCCCTCAGTTGTTGTCTCAGTCTCCCTTAATTGCTGTTTCAGTCTCCCTTAATTGCTCTGTCCCAGAATAGAATCCCCACTTCCTGACCTTCAGAAATAATTGGACTCACATTCCAAAGGAGTTATGAAACCTCCAGATGGCCAGCCTCGACATGCCCCTTATCTGTATGACCCAGACTAGTAGTCTTCTTTGCCAAGGCATCCTTACTCCCTACCTGCCAGAACTGAATTTAGGGTTTCCTTGGACGCCAGATGTGCTCAGCTGTTCCCATGAGTTCTTTGTCTCCCTGAGCTATAGAACCTATATAATGCATGACGTTCCTCGAATGGGTTGCTGAGTACTTTGTATTATTCAGTCAGCTGACATGGCTGTCAGTCTAAGTCTCTGGCCTGGACTTCGTGCTTTGAGACATGAGTCCCAGCAGTCCTGATCCATATCTATGGATTCTGAACTCTCAATTAACATCAATAAAGCATTACCTAATTTCCACTGTGTGATACTGCCTCAGTTTCTCCCTGAGCATTACACCCTGACAGAAAACTTATTAATGAGATCTTCAGTTCCCATGTCCAGGGGCTAATATGTAATTCACACAAAAATAAAACAAATCATAAACAGAAAAATAAACAAACAACAATAACAGCAACAACAACAACAACAACAAAAGAGATAACTAGGAATAGAAAAACAATTGCTTCAAATAAATGATCTCTCTAAATGAACAATCCACTACTATGACTGGCCATATTCATTTAAAAAATCCTGTAATTAAATAATCCTGTAAATTGTATCTAATTCAAATGGTCCTCTGCCTAAGCCAGCTCTCTTGCCCTTACATCAAATTCGCTTGTATGTCTTCCACCACATCTATGATGTCATAGATCTTAGAGAAAAAAGGACAAATAAAAACAAGCTACATATAAGAGGAGGAAGGAAAGATCAAAAAGTTTGTAGATAACTCTGATTGGCCTATCCAGTCTAGCCATAAAATATGTCACCATAAATTCCAAAGTATACTCAGGATTTGGCTTGCTTTCCTTTGCTCAAGATTTAGTTTTTCTTCAGACTAAGCAGAATGTCCCTCAAATAAAAAGGTTGCCTTAACCTTATCTAGTTGATGTAGATTGCAACCAATGAGACTAAGACCTCAACAAAAGGCTATGTCCTTCCTAACAACCCCATGTCTTGATGGACCATAGGAAGGGATGTCATTAAAAATAGAAAAAATTAAGGTAAGCACTCTGGAAGCCAAGCTCTTCTCTGAGGCAAGCAGAAAGTAGCATTGATCATTTCTACTTTTTGATTTTGTTCAGGCCTTTTGTTATCCTAAATAGGCCTTTATTTATTGCACTTGGGTGGGGTTGATTTGGTTCATATCTTTGCTTGTTCATATCTTTGCTTTAACAAACCCCTGGAAACCTAATCTGATGCACTCCTATTTCCCTCCTATAAAAGAACTTACATGTACCCCAATCCCCTGATAACTTGTTTAGGAAATTAGCCAATTTAATTGTTTTGAGGGTTCATTAGAAATCATCTGATTTATGACAGCAAATTCATTAGGACTTAATTAGGATGGTGTCTCCACCCTTGAGTTCTTCCTGGGAACTTAGCCAGAGTCTTTCCCCTTCTTAAGGGGTAAAACTCTCTTTTGGAACTTAAGCCAGTCAATGGCTTAATGGCTTAAATCTTTACCTCTAAGTCTATAAATTATTTTGAGAAATTTCATGAAACCAACTCAAAACCCAATATATTTTATGGATCAAATCACTTCTCCCCATCATTTGATGAATAGCATTAGGGATTGCTAAAACCCTACATGTTTTGGGGGTTCAGTTTGTCTACACCCAGTACTCATCAGAACCACCACTACATGGACTTCTTCCATCTAGGGGAGGGGAGGGGACTGGGGGTAAAATTTGTAATGGAAAGCTTTGTAAAGATCAATGCTGGGGAACTACCCATACATATGTTATACAAATAAAAAGCTTCAATAAAAAATTAAAAAAAATTAAAAAAAAAAAAGAACCACCACTACAGGGGCACATGAAAGAAGAAAAAAATAATAAATTCCAAAAGAAAACTCATGCCCGTATTTTCTTCCAGAAATCTGCAAGAAATTGTTCCTATAAAAAAATTACTTTTATCAACTAATGACTTAGGAAGATTTCTATAACTTTGTCTTATTCATTTTGATGGCACTTTGGTCTTAAATTTTGTGAAGAACAATCATGCAAAGAGATTTTTGAAAAAAAATTAAAAGTACTCCAAAGGACAGAAAGGTTTGAATTGAAGCAATAAAATTTGGCTGGTTAAAAAATCTTACATAGGTGGTCCAGCTCTGATGTGCTGGTTACATTTTCATCTTTATGTGATCTCAGCAGAATTGCAGTCATCTCATTTCTCAATTGTTGGGGAAATTGTTAATTGTGGTTCCAGGAGAAAGCAGGAGAAACCAGCTAGATCTGTTAGCTGCAAATCAATAATTTCAGAGACTGGCTGAAAAAAGAAAAAAACTTAGTTGAAAATACCTTAGACAACATTCATGAGAAAGGGAATGTCCAATTCAAGCATTTGTTTTTTCTTTAGGTAGAAAGTCATCCCCACTATCTAATCCTTTCTTAAAAGGATACATATCCAATAAGCAACATTCTGCAATTTTTTCAGTCCAGTAGCAGTAGCAACAGCAATAGCAGTTGATTGTGAAAAGACATGTAAAGATGGAGCTCCTTAGTCTTTAAATTCCGTGGGCAAGCACAAATGGTGGGGAGAATTTCTGGTGAGATGCATACTGAGATTAAGAAGCCAGAGCCCTATCTCTGTCTTTATATCTGATAGTAGATCCTAGATAGACTCAGTCAGAGTCAGAGTAGTGAGAGGTACATTATGGGAAGTCAAGCAGTGGGTGATCCAGACCACAACTCCACACTTAAGGACAATGTGGAAATTGTAATTATGAAAGTTTGTCACCTTACAGGTGTTGATAAGAAGATGTTTATTAAACTTGTTGGAGTTCAAAGGAGACCCAAAACAAGTTGGGATTCCAGAATGATGTAGCTAGGTGTCTCAAAAGAATTTTCAGGCTGAGACCCATCTTTACCACAAGTGATAAAGTTTATTACAATTGTAATGCCAATTAAAGTGGGCTAAGTTCCAAAATAATTTAGCAAAAAAACAGGAGCCAGAAAATAGATTTATAGGAAAAAGTTAGAGAGATCCAATGTTCCATGTCCCTGATATGCTAATTTTATGGTTTAGAGATAGAAGTGTAGAAAGGTCAGAAGTAATCTGGTATGCACCTCATTATTGAATTCTATGCTTAGGAGTGGAGTTGAGGAGTGGTCTGTTATGTACCTCACTGTTGTCTCAGAAATTTTATTTTTACTGAACAACAGATTGTTATCTGACAGCCAGCATCATTTGTGGAGCTACAGCACTCCCAAGGACAAGTGACTTTAGGATTCAGGCCAGGTAGGGTTAGGGTTATTGATACATCCTTCTTAGGAAGTATACCACATCTTACCCTTTCAAGCTGTTGGGATCCAAATTCATTTGATGCAAAGGGATAAAGGTCTCTCCTGTAGTTGCTTGAGACTGATAAATGAAAAAAAAGTGGGTTAAAAAAACTGGGACACTAATACATTGTTGGTGGAGTTGTGAACTGATCCAGTGATTCTGGAGAGAAATATGGAACTATACTCAAAGGACGACAAAAGTGTGCATATGCTTTGATCTAGTAGTATCTCTACTGGGCCTCTATCCCAAAGAAATCACAAAAAAGGGAAAAGGATCCACATGTGCAAAAATGTTGTAGCAGCCTTTATTGTACTGGCAAAGAACTGGAAAATGAGCGGATGCCCCTCAGTTGGGAATGACTGAATAAGTTATAGTATATGAATGTAATATGATATTGTTCTATAAAAAATAATCAGCAAGATGATTTCAGAAAGACCTGGAGATACTTACAGGAACTAATGCTCAGTAAAGTGAATAGAGCCAAGAGAACATTGTATACAGCCACAGCAAGTTTCTGTGATGATCAATTCTGACAGATATGGCTCTTTTCAACAGTGAGGTACCTCAGGCCAGTTCCAATGATCTTGGGATGGACAGAGGCATCTGCACCTAGAGGGTGTTATAGTTTTACTTTTTTTGGTTGTTGTTTCTTTGCATTTTATTTCCTTTCCTTTCCTTTTTTTTTTTTTTTTTGTTGTTGTTGTTGCTGTTTTGATCTGATTTTATTTATGCAGCATGATAATTGTGGAAACAAGTATAGAAGAATTGCACATCAAGTGGAAAAAAATGGAGTCTATGGACCTCAGACTGTTGCTATTAAAGAAGGTGATGGTATAATGAAAAAGGAGAAAGAACTTTCCCAGTATACTTATTCCAGTATGGATGGAGATACTACATAGAATTAAATCAAGAAAAATAATTTTCTCATTGATTACATATGTCTCAGACATTAGATTACTTGTCATCCAAAAGAGGGAGTAGGGAGAAGGGAGAAAGAAAAAAAAATGGAACACAAGGTTTTACAAGGGTATTTGTTGAAAACTAGCTAAGCATATGTTTTGAAAGTAAAAACCTTTTACAAATTAATTACTTGGAGTTCTAAAAGAAAAAAACATAATTAAAAACTTTAGATTTCTAAATAATTGGAGGGAAACAAGTAATTTTAGAAAAAAAAGATTAAGTGATTATATATAAATTAAAAGATTTCAGAGTTCTGCCTTTACTGGTATTTTAAAATATTTGGTTTTTGATTTGTCAGTTGATAATTGAATTATTTCATTATTATTGTAAAATTCACTGTTATCACAGCAACTTAATTGTAATGGAGTCAATAATAATTTAGACATTTTTAAGTCTTTTTTGGTAAATATTCTTCTTCTTTTTTTTTTTTTTTTCCTGAGTCAATTAAGATTAAGTGACTTGCCGAGGATCACACAGCTAGGAAATGAATGTCAAATGTCTGAGGCCAGATTTGAACTAGCTAGCTAGCTGCCCCTAAATATTCAATCTTAAAGCAAAATGACATTTTATAATTTCAGATTATCATAGTTTTTTAAGAATTTTCCAGGGGCAGCTACATGGAGGAGTGGATAGAGCACCAGCCCTGAAATCAGGATGACCTAAATTCAATTCTGACCTCAGACACTTAACACTACCTAGCTGTGTAATCATTGGCAAGTCACTTAACCCCAAATGCCTCAGAAAAAAAAAAAGAATTTTCCCCTAGCCTGTTATTAGCAGAGTTTTCACCAAGTCCAGAGTTTAGGTAAGGATAGCAAAGGATATTGAAAAACTTAAGTTCTCTTTTCAAGTTAACTATAAGTAATTTGATTATCATTTTATAGCTCTATTACTAAAAATAACAGAATCATACTGTTTGAACTAAGTCTAACTGGTTTTGAAATAAAATATACAAGGTTGTACTAAATTGTTTTGAGATTTATTGTATCTTAGACTAGCAAGAACTTCTAAGACTTTACAAAATAAATGCAATCAGGAAAATAAAACTCTCTACTTCTGGCATAATGTACCACTTATGCCAGTTCCAATGAGGGATAAGATTCACAAAACTTTCTCCTCCTTTTCTTCCAGATTTTTTCTAGTCTTTGTATATCACAGGTAAAATGCAATTTGTCCCTTACTTCATATATAGAAGATATCAATAGACATTTCTCAGCTGTCCCTCCCTCAGTGTAAATTGGTTTTCTCAACATCCTATTCCAATCTGTAACAAAAATAATTTCTAAAGGATAAGGAGAATATTTAATACACATTTTCAGAAGGAGAATTCAAAATAATCTGATAGAAACAAAATAGGGCGGCTCACAAAGCATACCAAAAAAATTCTAACTTGAATCTGACTTGATGTTCCTCATGATGAAGATGATTATTACAATTAATATTTCTTCTAATTTCTAAGCCATACTACTCAGATCCTATTGTGTATTGGCCTGCTCTTATTGTTTTCTTAAAGATATCTACTTTTAGGGGCACCGAGATGGCACAGTGGATAGAGCACCAGCCCTGAAGTCAGGAGGACCTGAGTTCAAATATGGTCTAAGACACTTAACATTCCCTAGCTATGTGACCTTGAGCATGTCACAACCTCAATTGGCTAAGGAAAAAAAGAAGAAGAAGATATCTACTTTTAGAAATGGAAATACAATACTGGGAAAGGGAACATCTCCAGTAAAAGGAGAATATTGAGATCTTTTCTTTTTCCTGAGGGAGTAGAAAAGCTGGAGAAGATGGGAATCAGAACTGATAAGTACAAATAGACTGATGGCTGAGAAACTTGCAGCCAAGAGGGCTGATGTGGGAATCAACCACTCATAATATTTGTCAAAAATAAAGAGATAAGATGACAAAATAGAATTGACAGAGTAGAAGGAGATATAGGTGCTCACCAACAACAAAATGGTATAGATAGCTTTAATCTCAGGAGACCTTCTTGATAAATGGTTGAAGCTGTGAATAAGCTGGACTTGTTGATGGTGTCTTTTCAGGAGAAGTACCAGATAGCCACTGGCTATGACCATAAATCCCCCACAAAGGAAATAAGGAATAGAGAACAAAATTACAAATACAGAGACTTTGAATGATGGTGGAGCCAATTGTGAACAGAATCCTATATTCCGTATCATAGTGTGTTGTTACTTCTTTCTGTAAAATTCTGTATATTTCCAAATATATAGACATTTATTAGAATGTGTAATATCCAGCAAAAAAAAAAGGCAGAAGGAAACAATGTAATTTGAGATTTGAGCTCTGATTTTTGACCAAAATGGAAAAGGTGAAGGAACTGATGGTAAAAATCTGAAAACTACTCAGAAAGCAAGTGATAGTGAGAGAAACATTACTGACAATTTGGTGGAGGAAATGAATCACTTTATACCCCAAACCAACCATTGTCTGAGGAACTCCCTTGGAAATAAGCACCATGGAGTTGGCCAAAACCAAGTGGAAAAAAATTGAGCCTATGGACCTCAGACTGTTGCTATTAAAGAAGGTGATGGTATAATGAAAAAGGAGAAAGAACTTTCCCAGTATACTTATTCCAGTATGGATGAAGGAGATACTACATAGAATTAAATCAAGAAAAATAATTTTCTCATTGATTACATATGTCTCAGAGATAGAGACATATGTAAGAAACATAAAAAGAAAGGACAGAAGGAGGTAAAGAAGGAGAGAAGGGAGGATAGAAGGAAGGAAGGAATGGAATAAAGGAATGGAAGAAAAGAAGGAAGGAATGGAAGGAAGAAAGGAATTGAAGGGACGAATGAGGGGAAAAAAGATATTCTCAGAGACAGAGAAAGATGCATGAAAGAAAAAAGTAAGGAATGAGGGAAGAAAGAAAGAGAAGAGAGAGAAGAAAGGAAGAATAAGGAAAGAAATAAAAGGGAAAGAGGGATCAAGAGAGTAAGGATTGAAGGAGTTTTACAACATTATTCTAGGAGATGATTTTCTATTGAGAAATTAAAACAAATCATGATCAATTTGATTGCATTTCCTGAACTTTCCTTTGGTAGTGAGCAGAGGGCAGATAATTAAATACTAAAAAGACATCTAGGCAAAGCACCACTATTTACCCATATAGAGAGGAAGTGAGGAAAAGATAGAAACAGAGACAGGGGAAAGAGAGGGAGAAGAGAGAGATAGAGACTGATCTGGGAATATGTTTATCTACAGAAGGAAAATTGTTTTATAAAAAATAAATTAGAAAATTGAAACCTAAGAAATGGAGAATAGATTGCTAGGATGTGGAACAAGAAAATAAAAATTAAAAAGGGAAAATGTAATTAAAGTGGGGGAATCAGACTTGCAAATGATTGTAAGCAGAGGTGGAAACTACTTACACATGGGGATGTAAATGTATTGCTGTGACCAGAGAAGAAGATTTAGACTCACATGGGGAAATTATCATCTTCAGAGATGATAGTACTCAGTTAATAAGGAATCGGGGAAGAGCTGATCTATATCCAAATAAAGTCGACAATAAGGGAAGAGTAATGATGAAATCAGGTAGAGAGTTACACTCACATTGGGGGAATACTCACTCCAAAATAGGTTCTGACCTCTGTACTCAGCCAATGGGGTATCTAGAGGAGGAGTTGTATTTTGGATATAAAAAAGGACAGGTATTGATTCCAAGTGTTCCTATTTCATAGGACACCCATCTGCAAGTTGTGTAATTAAAGACTTTTAAATTTCCCCTTTCCAAATCCAATATTTCTCACACCTTCTTTTAAAGTCCTTTAAAAGTTCAGTTCTTCTAGAAGGAGAGTACTTATAATGAGATTGTCTTAACTCTCCTCAATCTCAGGCAAACTATACTCAACCTTACAAGGAATTTAAATTAGGCAAGCCCATACAATTCTGTTCATGCTTGGGTAAGGTCTACATTCTTTGAACTGATAGCCTACAGCTATGGATACTATGATATAGAGATACTTTTCCTATCCAAAAGATACTCAAACCATCATTTTAATATAATCCACCTCCAATCACATTGACCAATGATATTTGATTGCTATTTAATGGTCTGTAAAGGACCACAGATAGTGGGGGAACTCTAGGTGAGGTATAAGACCTTTCAGCCCAGAGAAAACCTGCTGAATGTCTGGTTCAGCTCCCCATCTCCCCTAAGGGCTCTTGGACTCCCTGAGAAGGTGGGGGTAGTGGCAACCTCTGTAGCAATTAAAGCAAAGTGATACCCAGTGACAAAAAGTCATCTGCACACAATAGCAAGTTTTTTATGTGGTTATGGGAGGGAAAGAAAGAAGGAAGAGGAGACTAGGAGCTGGGAAGGAAAGCAGAAGAACAGCAAGTTTCATTCTGACAAGAAAGACAAAATTCCCATAATCTAGAGAAGATAGAAATGGAACCTGTAAAAGCCCAAAATATCACAGAAGCAATGTCAGGAAAGTGGGGTTTAGAAAAATGCTCCTCACAGTAGGTGCTAATGAAACATCTAGGGTACTCTCAAGGCAGGGACAACAGTTATGGGATGTTGAAAAACCACCCGTGAGAGATGAGGAGGTCATGGAGTAGGGGAGAGAATATCAAGAAAGACAGGGATGCAGTAAGATTCCAAGGAGAAATTCCAAGACTTGTTTCACAGCCTTTTTAAAATGTCTTCCTTGTCCCTAAGCATTTAGGGCCTGAACACCCTAATTTGCTGTCTACTGGAAAAAAATTTTCTGTTTCTGAGCCCCTAGATATAAAACTGAAATAGAAGAAAACACTCACCTGATAGCTCTGTGCTCCTATGATGGTGGAAAGGGCTGAATCAAACAGATTGTGTCACTTTGTACTTGTGTGTGTATATGTGATGGAACAGGCAGAACCCAGTTATAAGGACTGCATTATCTCAGTCCATCTGTCTCCAGAGGTGTGATTATCATGTCATGGGCAGCACCAGTGACATCAGTCTGCCAAGGGAAAAAGGGATGTGTCTAAAAAAGTAAACTTTTGCCCCAGATGAAAATGTCTTCAAGAATTCCCACTGATTGACAATTCCCCATCTTCAATCACAAGGAACAATGACAAGGATCAAGTCATTAGCCAAACTCCAAGAGGACAGGAACTTTCTTGGGCTCCGGGAGAGCAGATATGTAGCTGTTAAAAAAAAGATGTCACAGGCAAAGGAAGGAGAACTACCACTTTAATGTGAAAATTATGGTAATTAGCAATGAATATTTAACAACAATATAAATAGTGAAAAAATGTAAAAAAAAAAATCTACTTTTAGACACTTAATATTTCCTAAATAAGGACTGGATTAAATAGAAAGAATAATAAAACTATATAATATCATCTATGTTTTACGAACACATAGATCAGATAGGACAAACAGAAAAATTGCAGATAAAAATAACATTCATGAGTCTAGTCACGTCAGATGGGTTATACAAAAGAGGAGCCTTAATACATTTTAATACATTTTTCATAGTTATAAATCAGTAATTATTATATTAATTATCATAATAAATAATGTAATAATTTGCTATAACAGAATAGCTAGCATTTATATAAAGAATATGTTTCAGACAGCATGATAATCAATATTAATTTATAATTGATAGATAATGTTGTAATATTATCTCCTTGGATTCTAAAAACCACACTGAAATATAAAAAAAAAAAAAAAAAACTCTTTTATTATTCTCATGAGGAAACTAGTTCAAACTCAGGCTAAGTAATTTAGTCAAAGACATAGAGAGTTGGAATGAATCAGACCCAGAAGGCTTTTCCTCTTGAAAGACTTTGATCAAACTGGCTATTGAAGCCTAAGCAAACTTCTGCCACTGGAAAGAAGAGGAGAAAACTTGATGTAGAAGTGAATTTTGGTGAAAGCCCATGTCATGTCCATTGATTTACCATTGAATTCTAGCCTTGCTTCCAGGAGCATTGAAAGTGGAAAAGGCACACTAAGTAATTTCAGGGTCAACATAGCATCAGTTCCTGAAGTTTTTCCAAACTTTCTTTTGAATTCTTTGTGTGCTAGATCATGGAACAATTGAAGTTACTTAATCTTTGGAGAATAATTTCTGTTTTATAGAGATTTGAGAGATTATGAGGATCAGATAAAATATGTAGACTAAAATCTTGTTGAAATAGAAAACCTTTGAGCATTTCTGATGAAAAGACCATAACTTTATAGAATTTTTGGGAAAAAATACAATATTCCACAGAAATCTATGAATATAAATTGATTTGTGCCATTAACAGGACCTGATTTACACAATTCTAATAAACAGAGGGGAGAAAATACTTCTCAGAATCTCAATATTTTAAAAAAGTATTAAGGAATAGAGACATACATAACAAAACAAGGAAATTGGTGTCAATAGATTGCATTCTAAGGCTTTTTAAAAGAAAAGGGAAATGAAGGATAAATTAAGGAAGGAATACATTAGTGTAAAAGGAAGAGAATGTGGAACTTGCTATTTCACATAATTGGAATTCATGTAGAATTATAAATAAATATATATATATATCATAGCTACAATATGTTTCTAATTGTAAAGTTATATAGATGTCCCAATCACACACAAACCCATAAGATAATGCACATATAAACATTACATATATATGTGGCTCACTCTGTGGATATTACAGACCCCATTGCATAAAAAAAGCACCTAAAGTGAATGACATTTTTTTTTTTTGCTGAGGCAATTGAGGTTAAGTGACTTGCCCAGGGTCACACAGCTAGGGAATGTTAAGTGTCTGAGGCCAGATTTGAACTCAGATCTTCCTGACTTCAGGGCTGGTGCTCTATCCACTGCGCCACCTAGCTGCCCCAGTGAGGGACATTTGTAATGCATTTCAAACAGGTTCCAGAAATGAAAACAAATGATATATTTAGAGCATTTATCTGGCTTTCCGGTTCTCCAAGAGTGTCAACAGTTAGTAGTATAAGGACAGGGAAAGAAGATGTTGACCTTTTTAAGGTAGGGAGCTGCCAAATCAATTCCTGTTGAAAACTTTCCAGAAAGAGAACAAAAATAAGTTTCCTGATTGATTACTTTGGGTCATAATATGTATATATGTGTGTGGGTGGGGGGCAACTGAAACATTAAGGGCATGGACAGCAGAAAAGAAGAAAGAAAATGATTATTCATGCAAATGTTTTTTTTTAATTTAATTTAATTTTTTTTATTAAAGCTTTTTATTTGAAGAATTCAAGCCATTCTCCAATGGATAAATGGTCAAAAGATATGAACAGACAATTTTCAGACGAAGAAATTGAAACTATTTCCGGTCACATGAAAAGGTGCTCCAAGTCACTATTGATCAGAGAAATGCAAATTAAGACAACTCTGAGATACCACTACACACCTGTCAGATTGGCTAAAATGACAGGAAATGATATTGATAACTGTTGGAGGGGATGTGGGAAAACTGGGACACTGATACATTGTTGGTGGAACTGTGAACGGATCCATCCATTCTGGAGAGCAATTTGGAGCTATGCTCAAAAAGTTATCAAACAGTGCATACCCTTTGACCCAGCAGTGATTCTACTGGGCCTATATCCCAAAGAGATTTTAAAGGAGGGAAAGGGACCCACATGTGCAAAAATGTTTGTGGCAGCCCTTTTTGTAGTGGGAAGAAACTGGAAATTGAAAAGATGCCCATCAATTGGAGAATGGCTGAATAAATTATGGTATATGAATGTTATGGAATATTATTGTTCTGTAAGAAATGACCAACAGGAGGATTTCAGAGAGGATTGGAGAGACTTGCATGAACTGATGCTGAGTGAAATCAGCAGAACCAGGAGAACATTATACACAGCAACAAGACTATACGATGATCAATTTTGATGGACATGGTTCTCTTCAACAATGATGTGATTCAAACCAGTTGTTCTGCGATGAAGATAGTCATATACATCCATAGAGAGGCCTGTGGGAACTGAGAGTGAACCACAACATAGCATTTTAACGCTTTCTGTGAATATTTCCATGCATTTTGTTTTCCTTCTTAGGTTGTTTTTTTCTTCTTCTCTTTCTAGATCTGATGTTTCTTGCACAGTAAGATAACTGTATAGATATGTATACATGTATTGTATTTGTCATATAATTTATCCTATCTAGCATGTATTAGATTACCTGTCATCTAGGGGTGGGGGATGGGGGGAAGGAAAGGAAAAGCTTGGGAAAAAAAAGTTTTTTTTTTCAAAGGTCAATGTTGAAAGGTTACTCATATGTTTTGAAAATAAAAAGCTTTATAAAAAAATAAAAAATATTAAAAAAAATAAAAAAGAGAAATATTTGCTATTAAAAAAAAAGCTTTTTATTTGTATAACATATGTATGGGTAGTTCCCCAACATTGATCTTTACAAAGCTTTCCATTACAAATTTTACCCCCAGGCCCCTCCCCTCCCCTAGATGGCAGGAAGTCCACTACATGTTAATAATGTTGAAATGCTTGAGAAGTTATGCAAGAAAAATCCTATCTACAAGAAAAAAAAAAAGAATCAGAGAAAGGCAACACAATGCAAGCAAATGTCAATAGAGATCATGAAAATGTTACGTTGTGGTCCATATTTCATTTCCCTGTCTCTGGGTGTATATGGTTTTCTTCAGTGAACAATTGGAACTGGTTTGAGACAATTCTTTGTTGCAGAGAGCCATGTCCATCAGAATTGATCATCATGTAATACTGTTGTTGCTGTGTATGATGATCTCCTGATTCTGCTCGTTTCACTCAGCATCAGTTCATCATGCAAATGTTTTAAAAGTATCTTTTTAATCACCAACCCCACATACAAAAAATATTTTTTAAAATGAAAAGTAAAGCAAAAACTGACAAGGTTTCAAGAATTTTCTTAGGATGAGTCTGAAAATCTTTAAAATTCTGTAGCATAGTTATAATTATTTGGGTAGTTTGAAAAAAAGGCTTTAACTGAACTATGTATAATGGGATCATTCACAAATAAAAATAAAACTGTGTAAAGGAATCATTACCTCATACAAATGAACCACAAAGGAAGTAATAACAGAAGAAACATGGGGGAGGTGGGTAGTGCTGGAACTTACTCTAATCAAAAATGGAGAAAGAAGGAACTAATATGTCTAGAAAGGTAAAAAAAAAAAAAAAAAAAAAAAAAAAACTTCTCAATTCAGAAAGAAATATATGGACAAGGACATAGGGTAAGGAAAGAAGATGAGAGAGAAACTTTAGAGGTGTCTAGGTTAAGGAATAAGAGGGCAAAATAATGGGTAGTAATAAATTAGAGTAGTAAGGAGGGATAGGATAAATAGGGTGAGAAGGATAGTGAGGAAAAATAGGAAGGAGGGAAATACATAACAAGTAATCATAATTTAGAATGTGATTGACAAAAAAATATCCCTATATTATTGTTCTGTAAGAAACGACCAGCAGGACAATTTCAGAGAGGCCTGGAGAGACTTACATGAACTGATGCTGAGTGAAATGAGCAGAACCAGGAGATCATTATACATGGCAACAACAGTACTATATGACGATCAATTCTGATGGACATGGCTCTCTTCAACAATGAAATGTTTCAAACCACTTCCAATTGTTCACTGAAGAAAGCCATATACACCCAGAGAGAGGGATGTGAAATGTGGATGACAACATAACATTCTCATACTCTTGATTGATGTTTGCTTACATTGTGTTTCCTTTATCTGATATGTCTTCTGTGTAGATACGATTTTTCTTGAACAACAATGATAAGTTTGGAAATATGTATACATATATTCGATTTGCCAAATATTTTAACATAATTAACACATAGTGGATATCCTGCCATCTAGGGGAGGGGTGGGGAGTAGGGGGGAAAAATTTGTAACAAAGCTTTTGTAAGGGTTAATGTTGAAGAATTACCCATATATATGTTTTGCAAATAAAAAGTTTTAATAAAAAAATAATAAAAAAAATCTAATCCATTCTTTTATTGCACCACTCTATTTCCTAGCCAGTACCAACTCGTTTTGATGACTGCTCATTTATAATATAATTTTAGGTTTGGTACTGCTAAGCCATCATCCTTTGTAATTTTTTTTCATTAATTCTCTTGATATTCTTGACCTTTTGCTCTTCCAGATGAATTTTGTTATTTTTTCTAGTTCTATAAAATAATATTTTAGCAGTTTGATTGGTATGGCACTGAACAAGTAGATCAAATTAGGCAGAGTTGTCATTTTAATATATTAGCTCAGCCTAGCAATGAACAATTAATATTTTTCTAGTTGTTTAGATCTGAATTTATTTGTGTAAGAAGTGTTTTGTAATGGTGTTCATGTAGTATTTGGGTTTGTCTTGGCAGGTAGAAACCCAAGTACTTTATTTTGTGTACAGTAATTTTAACTGAAATTTCTCTTTCTAGCACTTGCTTTTGGGCTTTTTCAGTATATAAAAATGCTGATCATTTGTGTGGGCTTGTTTTATATCCTGCAACTTTGCTAGAGCTGTGAATTTTTTTCAGTAGGTTTTTGAATGATTTTCTAGGATTCACTAAGTATATCATTATATCATCTACAAAGAGTGATAGTTAAATTTCCTCATTGCCTATTCTAATTCCATTAGTTTCTTTTATGTCTTTTATGTCTCTCCATTACATATAATATTTGTTGTAGGTTTCACATAGATATAGCTTATTATTTTAAGGAAAGTTTTCTCTGTCCCCATGTTCTCTACTGTTTTTAATATGAATGGGTGCTGTATTTTCTCAAAAGCCTTTTTTGCATCTAATGAGATTATCATATGATTTGTGTTGATTTTGTTATTGATATGGTTGATTATGGAAATTGAATTCCTGATATTGAACCAGCCCTCTGTTACTGGTACAAATCTCACTTCATCATGGCGTATAATCCTCAGGATAAGTTGTTGTAATTTCTTTGCTAATATTTTACTTTAAATTTTACATCAATATTTATTAGGGAGATTGGTAAGTAACTTTCTCTGTTTTGGCTCTTCCTCATTTAAGTATCTTCCCTTATTTTTCCAAATAGTTTATATAGTATCAGAATTAGTTGTTTTTTAAATGTTTCTTGGAATTCCCTTTTAAATCCATTTGAAGATTTTTTCTTAGAGAGTTCATTGATATTTTGTTCTTTTTTTTCCCCCGCTAATAAGAGGCTATTTTAGCTTTTTATTTCCTTTTGGTGTTAAACAAGGTAATATATGTTCGTGTGAGTGTGTCTGTGTGTGTTCTTTTTTTTTTTTTTAGTAAATATGTATATGAAGTGTTGTCACGTGTTTTCTGTAAGGATTAGATTCTTCTCAGTGTCAACCCCTTTAATGGGAAGGAGTTCAATAGAGTTATTGAGACTTCCAGATGTACCACTACACACCTCTCAGATTAGCTAAGATAACAAGAAAAGATAATGATGAATGTTGGAAGGGATGGGGGAAAACTGGGACATTAAAACATTGTTGCTGGAGTTGTGAACTGATCCAACCATTCTAGACAGCAATATAGAACTATTTCCAAAGAGCTATCAAACTGCATACCTATTGATCCAATAGTGTCCCTATTGGGCCTGTGTCCCAAAGAGATCATAAAAAAGGGAAAGGACCCACATGCACAAAAATGTTTGTAGCAGGCTTTTTGTAGTGACAAGGAACCAGAAATTGAGAGGATGCCCCTCAGTTGGGAATAAATGATTAGGTTATGGTATATGAATGTTATGAAATATTATTGTTTTTTAAGAAATGATCAGCAGGATAATTTCAGAGAAACCTGGAGAGACTTAAAGGAATTGATGCTAAGTGAAGTGAGTAGAGCTAAGGCAACATTGTATACAGCAACAACAAGAATATACAATGATCAATTCTGACCAATGTGGCTCTTTTCAACAGTGAGGTAACAGTTCAATTGCAATGATATTGTGAAGAGAGTGATCTACAACCAACAGGGACTGAGTGTGGATCACAAAATCAAATTTTTACTTTTTTTAGATGTTGTTTGCTTACATTTTGTTTTCTTTCTCATTTTTTTTCTTTTTAATCTAATTTTACTTGCACAGCAAGAAAATTGTGCAAATATGTACAAAAGAACTGCAAAATCGTTAACATATATGGATATGGATACATTTACATGGATTACTTGCCATCTAGATGAAGAGATCAGGGGAAGGGAGGGAGACAAAAATTTGGAACACAAGGTTTTGCAGGGGCAAATGTTAAAAATTATCTTGACATGTGTTTCAAAAAATAAAAAGTTTTCAAAAACAAAATAAAATTAGAATTACTTGGAGTTCTAAAAGAAAAATAAAATTAATTGAAAAATTTACATTTCTAAGTAATGTGAGGAAAAATTGAATAAATAGTTTTAGAAAAAAAAAGATTAAATTAGATGTAAATTAAAAGATTTCACAGTTCTGCCTTTTCTGATATTTTAAAATACATTTTCTGAGTTCAAATCTGGCCTCAGATGCTTAACACTTCCTAGTGGTGTGACTGTGGGCAAGTCACTTAACCCCAATTGCCTTGGCAAAAATAAATAAATATATATATGTGTGTGTATATGTGTGTGTGTGTGTGTCTTTTACTTTGTCAGACTTGAATATCATTGCAAAATTTGCTAACATGCTAACATGCCTCACAAAAACTTGATTGTAATGAAGTTAATAATAACACATTTTTAAGTCTTTTTTGGTAACTATTTAATCTTAAAACAAAATTTTAGATTCTCATTGATTTTAAATTTTTAAAAAGAATCTTCCTCTGTTGTTAGCAGAGTTTTCAACAAGATAACAGTTTAGATAAGGATAGCAAAGGATATTGAAAAACTTAAGTTCTCTGAAGTTTCAAGTGAGCTATGAAGTTTCTAATTTAATTATCATCTTATAACTCTTTTACTAAAAATATCAGAATCATAATGTTTGAGATGACTTTAACTGTTTTGAAGTAAAATTTAAAAGGTTAAACTAAATTGTCTTTTGATCTGTTTAATAATGGATTGCAGCAAGTACATCTAAGATTTTGTAAAATATATAAAATTAGAGAAAAAATTCTACTTGTGACATAATGCTTTCCTTATGCTAGCTCCAATGATGGACAAGCTTCCTAAAATTTTCTCCAATCTTTTCTGTAGATATTTTCACCAGTCTTTCTAGATCACAGGTAAAACACAATTTATCCCTTACTTCATATTTAAGAAATTGATAGACATTTCTTAGCTGTTCCTACACCAGTGTAAACTGGTTTTCTCGTTTTTTTTTTCACTGAACTAATTTATTTATTTATTTATTTTTATAAAGCTTTTTATTTACAAAACATATGAGTGATTTTTTCTACATTGACCTTAGCAAAAACTTTTTTTTTCCCCAAGCTTTTCCCCTTCTTCCCCCCACCCCCACCCCTAGATGACAGGCAATCTAATACATGCTAAATAGGATAAATTTAATTATATGACAAATACAATACATGTATACATATCTATACAGTTATCTTACTGCACAAGAAACATCTGATCTAGAAAGAGAAGAAGAAAAAACAACCTAAGAAGGAAAACAAAATGCATGGAAATATTCACAGAAAGTATTAAAATGCTGTGTTGTGGTTCACACTCAGTTCCCACAGGCCTCTCTCTGGATGTATATGACTATCTTCATCGCTGAACAACTGATTTGAATCACATCATTGTTGAAGAGAACCATGTCCATGAAAATTGATCATCGTATAGTCTTGTTGCTGTGTATAATGTTCTCCTGGTTCTGCTGATTTCACTCAGCATCAGTTCATGCAAGTCTCTTCAGGCCTCTCTGAAATCCTACAATTGTTTCTTACAGAACAATAATATTCCATAACATTCATATACCATAATTTATTCAGCCACTCTCCAATTGATGGGCATCCTTTCAATTTCCAGTTTCTTGCCACTACAAAAAGGGCTGCCACAAACATTTTTGCACATGTGGGTCCCTTTCCCTCCTTTAAAATCTCTTTGGGATATAGGCCCAGTAGAAACACTGCTGGGTCAAAGGGTATGCACAGTTTGATGCATAAGGCTAAGCCATATGACTCTTTGATCCTATTGAGTACCGACCTGCTCTCATTGTCTTCTTAAAAATATCTCTTCTTAGGAGTAGAAATAGAATGTTGAGCAAGGGAGCATCCAGGAAAAGAAGAATCTTGGGATCTTTTCTTTTTCCAGAGGGAGTAGAAGAGATGGAGAATATGGGAATCAGAACTGATAAGCACAAATGGACTGATGGCTGGGAAACATGCAGCCAAGAAAGCTGATGTGGGAATCAACCACACATAATATTTATCAAAAAAAAGATATAAAATGACAAAACAGAATTCACTGAGTAGAAGGAGGCATAGGAGCTCACCAACACCAAAATGGTATAGGTGGCTTTAATCTCAGGAGACTTTCTTGACAAAGACCTGGAGCTGTGAATATGCTGGACTTGTTGATGGTGTCTTTGCAGGAGAAGCACCACATAGCCACTAGCTGTGACCATTAATCCCACACACAGGAAATCAGGAATAGAGAACAAAATTACAAATAAAGAGACTCTGAATGATGTGGGAGCAAATTGTAAACAGAATCCAATATTCCATATCCTTGTGTTGTTACTTCTTTCAGTAAACTTCTGTATATCTCCAAATATATAGACATTTATTAGAATGTTTAGGATCCAACAGAAGATGCAGAAAGGGACAATGTAGTTTGAGGCGTGAGCTTTGAGTTTTTTCCAAAGGGAAAAGGTAAAGGGACTGATGGTGATAATCTGAAAACCACTCAGAAAGCAAGTGATAGTGAGAGAAACATTACGGACAACTCGGTGGAGGAAATGAATCAGGTTACAGCCAACATTATCCAGGAAATTTTTCAGCCCCAAACCAACCATTGTCTGAGGGACTCCCTTGGAAATAAGCACAATGGAGTTGGCCAAGGCCAAGTTGAAAAAAATGGAGTCTATGGATCTCAGCTTGTTGCCATTAAATAAAGTGATGGTATAATGAAAAAGGAGAAAGAAGTTTCCCAATAAACCTGCTCCTGTCTGGATAAAGAAGACAATACCTAGAACTAAATCAAGAAAAATTATTTTTATACTGACTGAAGTAGCAATGTTCTCAGAGAAAAACAGATGAAAGAGAGATAATAAGGAAGGAAGAAAGGAAGGAAAGAAGAAAGGAAAGAAGAAAAGAGGAAAGGAAGTAGGGAAGGAAGGAGGGAAAGAAGGTGAGAAGGAGGGAAGAAAGTAAGGAAGTGGGAGAAAAGGAAGGAAGGAAGGAGGGAAGAACAAAAGGAAAGAGGGAGATAAAGGAAAAGTAGGAGGGAAGGAGGGAAAAAGGAGGGAAGGGGAGAAGGAAGAAGGGAAGATGGGAAAGAAGGAGAGAAGAAAAGAAGGGAGAAGGAAAGGAAGGAAGGAAAGAAGAAATAAAGAGATGTTCCCAGAGACAGAGATAGATGCAGGAAAGAAAAAAAAGGAAAGTATGAGGGAAGAAAAAATAAGAGAGAGAAATAAGGAAGAATGAGGAAAGAAAGAAAAAGGAAAGGAGGTTTCCAACATTATTCTAGAAGACAACTTTCTACTGAGAAATTAAAACAAATCATGACCAACTTGATTGTATTTCCTTAATTTTCCTTTAGTAGGAAGAAGAGGGCAGATACTTAAATACTAAAAAGTAATGTAGGCAAAGCATCATCCATGGATAGAGGAAATGAGGAAAAGATAGCAACAGAGATAGGGGAAAGAGAAAGGGGACAGAGAAAACGAGGGAAGACAGTAGAGAGAAAGCTTATGGTTGTCTATGGAAGGAAATTTGCTATAGAAAAAATACACAAAGATATTTCAGATTATGAAACATGATCAAAATGATGTAATAGAACTGTGTCTCCCTGATCTTTGGCAGGATGGATCTGTATTAGAAAAACCCTGAAGCTGGGAAAACTAACTAGTTCCTTCCTAAGGAAAACTCCCACTTTCAATTGATCTGGGAATCACTTTGGTCTGGGAAATAATCACCATGCTTATTGATTTGGAAATTAGCCCCTAATGGCTCCTTAGCCCCAAACCAGAAAAGGCTAAATAAAAACCAAGACTCTGTATCCCAAACTTTCACTATCTTCCTAATCAGGAAGTGGCCCACTGACAAAAATAGTTTCTCAGTGAAAATAAACCCATTTTTCCAAACCTCACTTGCAGACTGGGACTGCAAATTCTTTCACAAAACTTGCGACATTGGCCTGGGGACTCCCATTGCTGTTAGAGTATCTCACCCTTCAACAAAAACACAGAATTATAATTTGAAAATTCACATTTAACAAATAATGCTTAAGTCAAAATAGAATCATGGTAGTTCTTAATGGCACAAATTTCTACAAAAGGGGAAATAGGTCCCATCTGTCTCTCTGCCTACTTCCCTGTCAGTTTCTGATTATCTCTCATTCTCTCTGTCTCTTTCTCCATATGTGTCTCTTTCTGTCTCTGTGTCTGTGTGTGTATCTTTGTCTCTGCCCCTTTGCTACTTTCTATCTTTTCTTCCTTCTGTCTCTCTTTCTATCTACACAAACATACACACACACACACCAGAATTAGGTAGATATAATTATATCCTAAGAAATAGTTGCTGATAGTTTATAATGTAGATGAAATAAAATGAATAAAAAAGAAATAGCCTTTATTCCTTTTGTGCTCACTAGAAACTAAAGGCAGAAAAACATTTAATGTGCTTCTCAGTAGCCATATCCAGGGCTAATATATAATTCACCCCAAAACAAAACAAATCATAAACAGAAAATAAATAAAAGCAAAATAAAGGAACAGATATGTAATTGCTTCAAATAAAAGATCCTTCCAAATGAAAAACCTACCTCTTTGATTGGTCATCTTCATTTAAAACATCCTGTAATAATCTCAATGCATCCAATATAACCCTACGTAATTTTATTGCTAAATGAAATTACCCATGGTATTCCTAAACCAGCTTTCCCTCACTTAAACAAATTCAATTGCATGTCCTGGTACCACTTTCATGATGTCATCAGTCTTAGAGAACAAAGGATAAACAAGAAGCTACATATAACAGAAGGGAAAAAAAAAAGATAAAAAATTTTATAGATAATTCTGATTGACCCATACAGGCTGGCTGTAAAATGTTTCACAATAAATTTCAATGTACTTTCAGGAGATGGTTTATTCTCCATGGCTCTTGATTTAGTTTCCCTTTAGACTAAGACAGAATCTCCCTCAAATAGAAAGGTTGCTTTTGAATTATCTAGTTGATGTAGACTAGAACCAATGAGGCTGAGTAAGACTTCAATAAAAGGTCATGTTCTTCCTAGCAGCCCAGTGTCTAGATGGACCATTAAGGAGGGTTGTAGATAGAAAAAAATTGCTGTAAATACTCTGGAAGCTAAGCTCTTCTCTAGTCAGGCCTTTTGTTATCCTAAGTAGGTCTTTATTGCACTTGGGTGGGGTTGAATAGCTTGTTCAATTCCTTCTCAGACAAACCCCTAAAAATCTAATCTGATTTGTAAATTATGATGTCAAGGCCAAGGTTATTTCCCTTCTGTAAAAGAACTTACCTGTACCCCAGTTCCCTGCTAACTTCTTTAAGAAATTAGCCTACTTTACTGAGTTGAGGGTTCATTAGGAACCATCTGACTTATGACAGCAAATTCATTAGGACTTAATTAGAATGGTATCTCCTCCCTTACTAATGGTGAGTTCTGCCAGGGAACTTAGCCAGAGTCTTTCCCCTTGTTAATGACTAAAACTCTTCTTTTGAACTTAAGCCCTCCAGTCAATGGCAAGATAATTAAATCTTTGTCCCTTGATATAGATTCTTTTGAGAAACCTCATGACACCAACTTAAAAATCCAACATATTTTGGGGGTCAAACCACCTCTCCTCAACATTTGATGGATAACACAAAGGATTACTGAAACCCCAACATATTTTGGGGGTACACTGCCTCTATACCCAGCACCCAGCAGCACCATCAGTAAAGGGACATTTGAAAGGAGAAAAACAATAAGTTCCAAAAGAAAATCCATAGCCATACTTTTTCCCAGAAAACTGCAAGATATTCTTTCAATTAATAAGCAAAATAATCCCTGTTTCTTCTCATCTACTTATTTAGGAAGATTTCAGCAACTTTGTTTTATTTTGATGGTGTTTTAATCTTAAAATTTTTGAAGGACAATCATGCAAAGAGTTTTTAAAAGGTAATTAATACTACTCCAAAGAACAAAAATGCTTGAATTGAAGTGAGAAAATCTGGCTGGGATAAGAAACCTTACATAGATTGTCCAGCTCTGATGTGCTGGTTATATTTCCATCCTTATGTGGTCTCAGCAGAATTGCAGTCATCTCATTTCTCAATTGCTGGGGAAATTTTAATCTTGGTTCCAGAAGAAAGCAGGAGAAACCAGCTGGATCTGTTAACTGCAAGTCAATAATTTCAGAGACTGGCTGAAAAAAGAAAGAACAAGCTTATTTGAAAATATATTAAAAACCACTCAGTGAAAAGGAAATGCCCAATTCAAGCATCTGTTTTTTTCTTTAGTTAGAAAGTCAATCCCCATGTATAGTCTTTTCTTGAAAGGTTACATATCCAATAAGCAGCATTTTACTTTTTTTTTTTTTTTTGCAGCCTAGTAGCAAGAGCAACAGCAATATGTAAGGAGCTCCTTAGTCCTTAATCTCCATGGGCAAGCACAAATGATGGAGAGGACTTCTACTTGTAGGGAGATGCATCCTGAGATGAAAAAGCCAGATCTCTGTCATTGCCTTTATATCTGATAGGAGATTCTGGATAGACTCAGTGTCAGAGGACTGAAGGGACATTATGGGGTAACAATCACTGTGTGACTCAGACCACAACTCCACAGCTATGGACAACATGGAAATAGTAATTATGAAAACTTGCCATTATTTCAAGTATTGGTAAGAGGAAGTTTGTTAAAAATAGTTCAGGTTCAAATGAGACCCCCCAAATGTCTATAGTTCCAGATGGGTGTAGAAAGGTA
Source organism: Myrmecobius fasciatus (assembly GCA_023553655.1). Lineage (NCBI taxonomy): Eukaryota > Metazoa > Chordata > Mammalia > Dasyuromorphia > Myrmecobiidae > Myrmecobius > Myrmecobius fasciatus. Next base: position 24,964 of record JAJPUD010019350.1, read on the forward strand.
TTTCTAAATTATCGGCAGGCTCAGACCCATCTCCAAGTCCAGGGTTGTTGTAATTCTAATAATTCTAATGCCAATTAAAGTGGGCTAATTTCCAAAAGATTTAGCAAATTACCAGGAGCAAGAAAATAGATTTATAGGGAAAAGATTGATCAGGTGCCTCATGTCATTGATATGCTAATTTTATGGTTTAGAGGTAGAATTAAAGAGTGGTCTTAGAGATGGAGTTGAGAAGTAGTCTGGTAGGGACCTCATTATTATTTCAGAAACTTTACTATTACTGACCAACAGATTGTTATCTGACAGCTAGCATTGTTTGTGGAACTACAGCACTCCCAAGGCCAGATGGTTTTAGGATTAAGGTCAGGTAGCTTTAGGGTTATTGCTACATCCTTCCTAGGAGGTACACCATATCATTCCCCTTTTAAACTGTTGGGACCCTAATTCTTTTGATGCAAAGGGATGAAGGTCTCACCTTCTGGAGTAGGGTGATAAATGGTGTAGAGCTGACATGACTAGCAGAGTCCAGACTGTGGAGGGGACACATGTGACTTGAAGATGGTGGCAATGGTATCCAGGGGATTCTGAGATTCAGAATCAGATAGGAGTTGGTATTGAACAAGACTTGGGAAGCTAATGGCCTGGAGTTCAGAAGAAACAAAGCTCATGAAAAGGTTGACAGATGTTTCTAATTTTTTGTTTATGATTAGGGGGGGAATTTCACACATTGCCTAAAACAATCTTGGTACACAGGAACTTCCCAGTACACAGGCAGAGCTATAAATGGTCAAATGAGAAGTAACTTCTTTATGCTAGGACCCAGCAACAGGCCAGTCCTGATGTCTCATGTCCCTCTCTTTGGACATGTAGAGGAACACTTTGTCCTAAGTTAAGACAGATCTCTATCTCCCCTGTGTCCATCCCTGCATTTTCCTCCACTCTCATGCCACAAAGAGAGGGGCATGAGAGTGGAGGAAAGTACAGGGATGGCAACAGGGGAAATGGAGATCTGTCTTAGCTTAGGAGAACGTGATCCTCCATTCATCCAATTATTAGCAACTTTTAGAAACTCCATAAGTATACTTTCAGAGGAAAAAAAAATTCTACGAAGCCTAGTCATTTAAAGAAAATCTAAACTATAGAAGTAAACTTAAATAAAGGAATAAAGAAGGGTTTTTATACTAAAATCATTTTTAAAATTTTTGCTTTTTTAAAAAAAATTACAAGTATCACAAGATGGCAATATTGCCATAGGATAGGCTTAATACTAAATTCTAAGGAAAAAAAGAAGGCTAAAAGGTAGTATCTGTTTTTTAAAGAATCTCACAGTTCACTGAGGAAGAAAACATGAAAACACCCATTTACAAAAGGAGAAATTAGATACAGAAACAGGAAAAATAGATATAGTAAATAAAGGGAAAGAACACAATCAGCAAAGGCTTCTTGACAAAGGTGGGAATTAAACTAAGACTTGAAGGTGAGAGAAATGAGTATTAATAACCAATAATTTATGAAGAGATTCAAAGCTCTCCACTTTGTGAAAATTGAATGGTGATTTAGTTTCCACAGAATTATGAAAACTGAATTAGAGAAATACAGAGAAATTAAACAAATTAGGAAATTGAAACATAAAAATTAGAAATTAGATTGCTAGGGTATGGAATAAGGAAAAATTAAAAAAAGGAAAATATAATTAGAGCAGGGGAATCAGACTTGCAAATCATTGTAAGCAGAGGTGGAGAATACTTAAGAAAGAGGGAGCAGTTGTA
>JAJPUD010019351.1:0-26729 GCA_023553655.1 Myrmecobius fasciatus
GAAGTGGACTGGCAAGCTTGGTAAGAAACAGAGTATAATATATATATATTTTTTACCATATTTAACATATATTGGATTACTTGCCATCTGAGGAGGGGTTAGGGGGAGGAAGGGGAAATTGGAGCGTAAGGTTTTGCAAGGGTCAATGTTGAAAAATTATCCTTGCATATGTTTTGAAAATAAAAAGCTTCAATAAAAAGATAAAAAAGAAAAGTATAAAGAGAGCGTCCCAACCCAAGATTGGTGATTCGGTAGGGATCACAGCCTTTTGAGCATAGGGGTAGCTGAGATGAAAGGGCAGGAAAGAACCGCCCTGGTAAATATGTGAGTCAGTGAGTCGCTTTAGGGCCCTCCGATTCCTGAGGGTGGTGTGGTTTTTGGGGTAGGCGAGGCTGTACGTGAGGTGCTAGTTAGACTAGTAACTCCGCTCCAGGGGACTCGAGGGCTCTCAGAGCGACTGGACAAGCCTGACAAGCACTCAAGCCTAAAGTGTAAGGAAATGACCCCAGGGGAGGGGAGTCGGGGTTGGGGGAAGAGGAGGAAAACCAGACTCAGGAAGGATTGGCTTTGTTCCCCAAAGTCCTCTCTCCACTAATCCGGCTGTACTTTTCTCCAACCCTCCTAAAGAAGGTCCGTCTGAGTGACAGTATGCGGCAAATATTGGCAGGGAAGGTAGATGGATGGATCCTGGGAAATAAAGGAGGCCAGGCCCTGGAGCTCCTTATCTGGAACGGAACCGGGAACTACTTTCATTCTACTGGGGCTCCAAACTTCTTTCTCCCAGACTCCATTTTCCTTACCCAAATGGATCGATCCAACTCCTCTCTTCTCCCCCCTACTTCTTTTAGCAAATGGAACATTCCAATCTGCCCGAGTCTCTTTTCCCCTTCGGATCTGCCACAAGGTTGCTAGGGACGCTTCCAAGGTTGCCAGGGAAAGCTCCGGACGTGACGCAAGATTGTCGTTCAACCCCGAACTCCCACCCCCGCCCTTTCTACACTAGGGCGTTCTCCCCGCCTCCCGCCCATCCCCCACCTCTTCCCCCTCTTTCTCCCCTTCCCCCGGGGGCTGTGGAGTAGGGGGGGAAGTAAACTAGGGGAGAAACGAAGCTCACTGATCCAGGCAAGGGTGGGGGGAGCGACGGAGTTCGTGGGGGGCACGCGCGACATTTGCATATATTCCCCGGGGGCCCAGGCTGCAGCTGGGACTGCCAAATGGGAAGAGGGTTAGTGGGAAGTGGGTGCATAGAGCATCCTTGGTGGGGGCCTAGCTGGAGGGAGATTCGGGAGGAACAGAAAGGGGCTGAAGAGCCCATAATTGAGTCGGAGTCGGGAAAAAAGTTGGTGTAGATCACCGGACATAGGTTGCAAAGTGGGGTGCACTAGATCAGGAATCATATATGGGTAGTTAGGGGAGGAAGGTGGAATTCGAGAATTTTGGGTTCTTGAAGCAGAAGGATAATCTCTTTATCTCCTATTATATGTTGTCCTTCTTCCCAGACTGAGCATGCCGGGGTCCTGGAGGCCCCAGTTTCCCACGTTGGGAGTCATGTTCATATTACCCTTGCTGCCTCTCCTCCTGCTCTCGCCTTCGGAATCCCCCAAAGTTCCTTATAAGCCTATCATCATAGTGCATGGACTCTTTGACAGCTCTGCCACCTTTAGGCACCTGCTGCAGTACATCAACCAGGTGTGTGTATGTGTGAAGGGGAAGAGAAGGAAAAGGGAAGTAGCAAGAGAACATTGGGTGCAAGGGAACAGCACTTGGCTTCCCTTTCAAACTCATTTGGGGCCTTCTTTTGGATTCTCCATGGGAGTTAATACTGATGTGGAGAAAGAGAGGGATATAAAAAAGGATTCTTGGGCCCTGATCTTGGGATGAGAGGAAGACTCACTTGAGAGGTACAGCAATGGGAATGTGGATGGTAGTGGAGGGTTGTCTCACACTGGCTTATAAATGTTCTGATTTTTTCTCTTTCACTCCAGACACATCCAGGGACACTGGTGACAGTGTTGGATCTGTTTGATGGGGGAGAGAGTCTTCGACCACTATGGGAACAGGTACAAGGATTCCAGAAAGCTGTGACCCCTATCATGGAACAGTCTCCTCATGGAGTACATCTCCTCTGTTATTCCCAGGGTATGGATTTTTGAACCATATTGCTAATCCTCACCTCCTTAACTTGTGACCATTCTTCCTTTACTTCCCAATCATTTGTACCTTCTCTTTTTCCTTCTCCTTACTCCTATACCCACTAATGTATTCAGCTTATCTTTTGTCCTTGTCTGTATGTATCTGGTGAGAGTAGCACCTAGCTCTGTTCCACACACTTTCCTTTGCTCCCCCACTCCCTACATTCTTTGCTATCTTTGGATCAATGAGATGACTGCTTCCTCCTTTCCCGCACCATGCTATAGGAGGCCTCATCTGCCGGGCCCTACTCTCTGTTATGGATGAACACAATGTGGATACTTTCATCTCCCTCTCATCTCCACAGATGGGACAGTATGGAGGTGAGTAGATTATTCCTCATACCGTCATCTCTGAGGGGAAGGGAAGAATGGGAACATCTGCTGGATTTCCCAAGAGAACAGAAACTGGAGAGGATGTGAATCTGGGCCGGATTTCCCAAGTCCTTGAAGGAGCAAGAGCTCCTTTCTTCAGGTCTCAAAGGAGCTGGGCCTTGGGAGGGCATAATCAGAGTCCCCCTTTTCTTAGCTCTCTGAAGAATATGGAAAGGGTAAGTGCCTCAATTCCACTTGGCTGTGGCTTTCCCTTCCCAGACACAGACTACCTGAAATGGTTGTTCCCCACCTCCATGAGGTCTAACCTGTACCGAATCTGCTATAGCCCGTGGGGCCAGGAATTCTCCATCTGTAACTACTGGCATGGTGAGAGGAGGAAAGGGAACTTAGAAAAATGGGTTAGTGGCAGTGAGTGGGAGGGTCCAACTCTTTGTCTTTCACTCTATTTTTCTGTTTGTCTCTCCTGTTTTGTATCTGTATATATCTTAAAATCTTTAAAGATCTATAATTTCCTAAGTGTGGGTACCACTTTAAACCAATTCAAATGGAAACCCCTCTGTGATTTAGTAGATGTTTTTAAAGAGTTAGTGTGGCTGAAAAATTCATTAGGTTGTGGTCAACCTGGTGATATTTCCCTTTAATATAGACATGAAATATATTATATATATATGTGTATGTATATATATACACACACACACACACACATACATTTGGGAACAATTGTTCATTGTATAGATTATTTGTATACATTAATATACATGATATAGAATAATTGTATACATTAATATATTTTGTTATATATAGAATATTCATATCTATTTCATAGCTATGTCTATTATCTTCTCTGTAACACAGTCAGAATTGCCTTGAGAACTGAGAAGTTAAGTGACTTGATTAGTTTACTCAGCTAATATATGTTAAGTCAGAATTTGAACTCAAAAATTCCTGAATTCAAATCCAAATTTCTATCCACAGATTTCTCATCACAAAAACATACAAAACTTATTTGTAATACATACACCAACTCCATTTTTATGTCTCCAGATCCCCACCACCCAGACTTGTACCTCAATGCCAGCAGCTTCCTGGCTCTAATCAATGGAGAAAGAGACCATCCAAATGCCACTGGTGAGATACCCTGTCAATTCTCCTACTCCTTCCCTCTCCCCAGCTTATATGCCCACCCCTTTTATATTTCTCATCTCCTTTCAGGGCTTCACTCCCCTGTCTCTCCTTGATTCCTTCATCTAAACCTAACTTCTCATTTTTTCTTTCCTGGGCAGTGTGGAGGAAGAACTTTCTCCGTGTGAAGCGTGTGGTTCTGATTGGGGGACCTGATGATGGTGTTATTACTCCTTGGCAGTCCAGGTTGGAGACAGTGGAAAAAGGGTTTATGATAGACCATGGGGTCTGGGGAGTAAGAACTAATTGAGGGAGAAGAAGCTATGTCATCTAGGGAAGAAAATTCACCAGCTTTTCTTCTTTCCACTCCTAAAATCTTTTCAGTTTTTTTGGCTTCTATGATGCAAATGAAACAGTATTGGAGATGGAAGAGCAGCAGGTAAGAATCACTTATAACTCCTATTCCCCTAATTGTCTTCTAAGAGAAATCCTGACTTTAAATTTCCCCCACAATTTGGAAGGAAATTCAGCTCTGGGACTAAAATATCTTTCCCTTCACACATCTCTGTGTGTGTGTGTGTGTGTGTGTGTGTGTGTGTGTGTGTGTGTTTTCCTGTATCTCTATCTCTGTTTCTCCTCTGCCCAAGGTTTATCTCCAGGATTCATTTGGGCTGAAGACCCTGTCTGCCCGAGGGTCCATTGTGAGGTGTCCTACACCTGGGATTCCCCACACTGCTTGGCACTCGAACCGTTCCCTCTATGAAGCCTGCATTGAACCTTGGCTTTCTTGAGAGCATTCTTGGATAGTCCAAGAACTCTAAACCTGGGGATGCCAAGTTTGTCTCTGAAGATTCAGCAGTGAGTCCTGGCTCTTCTATTATCTCCTGGCTGTCTGACTTCTATCAAGCTGCCCCTTCCTTTAAAAGGGGGCTCCTAGGTTTACAGCCTTCCAGCTATCTGACCTTCCTTTTCTCATCCCTGTATCCTCTCATTCTGGGAGGGTGGTAGAAAATTGGATTTTAATCTTTTGGCTGCTGCTGTCCCCATACTTTGGGGATGTGAAGGGAGATCCCAATCCTTTCCTTCATAGGGGGAGTTCCCTTTAAATGACTCAGGATACTTCAAATTTGTCTTCCCCATGTATTTACCCTTTTTTTTCCTCCTTCTCTCAGCCCTCAGGAGGACAGTCTGGAGTGGGATATCTGAGGGTCCTCCAATTGGGTGAACCCAGGCACAAATCTGTTTTTGAATTGTCAGTATTGAGGTATCTATGGCTTATGAGGCCTTTCTCAGGTTTGGGGTAGTCCCTACCCTCTGTCTTTAGTGTTGGGATCTCCCCTAGAAGCTGTTTCTCTGAAGACCCTACTCCACCAACCCCACCTTTATGTAAAAGGGATGTTTTCTCTGTATTTATGAAAATAAAATTCCATTTGTTCAACATAAACTGGCTTGCTCACTAGTTATGGGGGATAATACCTCTGTCCTTAAAAGGGGTGGAGACAGGGGCAGCTAGGTGGTGCAGTGGTTAGGGCACCAGCCCTGAAGTCAGGAGGCCCTGAGTTCAAATCTGGTCTCAGATACTTCCTAGCTGTGTGACCCTGGGCAAGTCACTTAATCCCAATTGCCTCAGCAAAAAAAAAAAAAAAAAAAAAGGGGGGTGGAGACAGAACTTAATGGTGGGGTCCCTGGATACCTGGGTGGAGGCATCTGTCCTCTCAATGCCCATTCTGTGTAGGCTCTTGATTCTCCCCAGGTTTGTTCCTGTTGAGGACAATCCTCTTTCTGTTCTAGCCCTAGGATTGTGGGACAGAGCCAAAGGCACCAGAGGCCTGAGTCCAAGGAATTCTCAGCAGGCTGAGGCCTACTAGATGGAATAACTTTCTCTGCTACCCCCTTCAACTCCCCATCTTCCTCCTCCCCCCAAGATAAGGAAGCTGTTGATTGGGAGTTGAGAGGCATTATTTGGGCCCTTTTTCGACCTTTATGGGATTGGGTTGGGTGTGGGGGAGTTGGTGCTAGACAATAAGCCTCCTTTTCCTCCAGCAAGGAATGTTGATCAAGACAGTGGTGCCTTGTCTTCTCTGGAGTAGGGGGCAGACTGACTCACAGCTTCTATGCCCCTCACAAATGCCAAAGGAAGCTAGAAACATTTCTTCCTGGGGCCCTAGCTTACCCTACACTTTTTTTTTTTTTTTTGGGAGGGGGAGAGCATATTCTTTCTCAAACTACCTTTCCCCTGTTTCCCATTTCCTGGTCCACATTTATTCACTTTTATATTCCCATCTTCCTCTTGTCAAGTCCATTTATATATTTTTCTCCTTCTCTAACCTTACACTCTCCCCTGATCTCCTAATAGTTCTTAATTTCACTGTTGGGAAATGGGGACTTGGGACCACTGGACCCTGCTGAAGTACTAGGAAAGGGGACTTCTGTAGTTGTAGGGATTATAAGGGATGGGGAGATATAGGTTGGAGAAAGCTCCTTTGCAAAGGTTTATTGGAGATGAGTGGAAGGTATGTGAAAACTTGACCTTAAAATTTTCTGGGCTGGTGCTAACATTTACAGGATCTCAGCTTGTTGTAGCAGAGAGAATAAAGTGGAGGCGGGGAAGAGAGTAGAGATGGGAGGCCCTATATCTAGCCCAACCCCTTCTCTCAGTTTTCCTACTTGATCCTGCCTGAGACTTTTGTCTGCAGCAATCCCCTGTGGCCTGAGGGAGAGAGAGAAAGCCCAGGTGGGAATGGGTATGGGGTAGGAAGGGGGTGGGGTGAGGTGGAAAAGAAAAGGAAAAGGTGTTCTGATTGAGCTTAGGGATGATTATGATTTAGAGGTGATGGAGGATGTTGATATCATGCAAGATCTTGGTAATGGAAGAGGCATATGTAAAAGGTGTAGGTGTAAGGATGTCTTTTGTAAAATGTAATTCAGTTCCACAAACACATGCTATTATGTGCAAGGCACTATTTAAGATATTTCTGTAGAAAGATCAGAGCATTAGGTCAGAAGAAGAGTGTCTGGGGGATGAGAAACATGGAAATAATGGACAAGGTATAAAGGAAGACGGGAATCTATAGGGTAGTATAATAAATAACATGTATATTTATGTGTGTCTCTTATGTATCTGGGTAGCAACCCTGTGTAAAAAGAGAAGGAATAGTATTAAAGGCATATGCAAGGTGTTTAGGGTATGTTGACAAGTATTAAAGGAGTATAATATGACTGTACACAACTGTAAGGAAAGGTAAAGATTGCTACAGGTAGTGAGTGAGGGGGTATGACCATAGTCACAATCACGTTCAGCTTCTTGAAAAGTACATGAATGAGGGATTCCTCTTAGGGTTCTGAGAGGCTCAGAGCAGACAGAAATAAGTGAGAACATTCCACTAACCCCTTCTTACTCCTTTCAGGATAGCAACGTGTAACCCCTTATATGCAAGTGATCATGGGGTCTGGGGTCCGGGTTTTGCTGTGCTGTCTGCTATCAGGGTTCTCGGTCCTGCCCTTTTTTGGGGGTCAGAGGGCAAATGGGGACCTTCCATACAGGTGAGGATGTTGTTTCCCTAGTGGGGGTGGGAATTGGAACACCTTGGTGGAACATCCTTAAGTAACAAGGAGGTCCGATCCAGAGAAGAGGGCTTTCTAAGGGCATGTCCATTCTCAATCTCCATCCTCTCTTCTCCCTCCACTTGGGTGCAGCAAGGGAGTTTGCTCCAGGCAGACTTTGGTGGTTCCTTTTCGGTACAATGAATCCTACAGCCAGCCAATATACAAACCTTATCTGACACTGTGTGCAGGTCAACATGTCTGCAGCACTTACAGGTGAGTGAGTTGTGGCTTCTTGAATGTCCCAGTCTGGGAAGAGATTTAAATTGCAGGGAGGGGTGGAAGTTGAGTATTTGTGCTTAGGAACTGGGAGTAAGACTACAGATTGAGTCACCGAGGAGAGCTTGGGTTTGGATGAGATCCAGAATGGCCATAGGAAACTATATTGCAATATCTTAAGTCATTTGCTTCTTCTAGGACCACATACCGCCTGGCATGGAGGGAGGTTCAGAGAGATGTGCAGCAGTTTCATGCCATATGTTGTCAGGGTTGGAAGAAGAAGCACCCAGGGGCACTGACCTGCGAAGGTGTGTGGGGAGTAGGGGAGGATGGATGGTGGTATGGTGAGAGCCTGCCAAGAAGATGGAAGGGAGCTCATTTCCTATCCTGACTCCATCCTCTTCTTCCTATGTCCAGCCATTTGTCCTAAACCCTGTCAGAATGGAGGGATCTGCATTCAGCCTGACCAGTGTGAATGCACCCCAGGCTGGGGAGGAAAGCACTGTCACATGGGTGAGCATAAAGCTCCTCATTTCCATTCTCTAACTCTGCTCTGGGTGATCTAGACCATGGCACTTCAGGGCTTCTTTCTCTTCTTTAGATATAGATGAATGCAGCACTGGCATCATTCTTTGCTCTCATATCTGTTCCAACACCCTGGGCAGCTTCACGTGCAGCTGTCCAAAAGGTCTAGCTTTAGGGACCAATGGAAGGACTTGCAAGGAGATTCCCTCTGAACCACTTCCCAGTCCCAGTATCTTTAGTTTGACAGGTATGTGGAACTCTCTTCACAACATTGCTCTGTTATTAATGATCATGTGAGTGTCCTGAAGAAAGAGTCCTGACAATCTGGCTCCTACCTTGGAAGCCTTGTTTCATACAATTCCAACTCCATTCTCTTTCTGCATTCCTATCTCACACTCTCATTTCAATCTTCTCAAAATTGTCCCCTTTTTCAAGTCCCAACTTCAGGTGCATAACTCCCCTCCATTGGACTTAATGGCTTCTGAGGCCCCTTTCTAGCTCAAAAATTTAAGATTTTATGACCCTTTAGAAAAAGGAAATCTTTTCAGATTTCTCATAGCATTTTATATGACCATAGATTTAGAGCTGGAAAGGATCTCAGAGGCTCATCTAGCTCCATCTCATTTAGGATGAATAGGCTCATGTCTAATGTCAGCTGTAGCATTTTAATCCAGATTTTTTCCCTGGCTCCAAGTCTGACTTCCAAGTCGCTCTATGACATTTTCTGTTTTGCAGTTCTTGCTCTCCTTTATCTTATTTGTGCATGTCTTACCTACTGTCTCTTTTGATTAAGTTCTCTGAGAAAGCAGTGTCATTTAGTATAGTGCTCTTAAAGTTTGTTGAACTATTTTCTCCAGTTCGGGAGGCAAAGAAAGAAAAGCACTCCCTGAGGCTGGAGGTTGGAGAATTACAGGGTCGACTGGAGGTCTTGGAGCAGGTGAGAATCTTGTAGTGGGGACAAACTACTAGCAGGTAAATTCAGAGTCAACAAGGCTGTAGGACATTTAAAGGAACCCCGCAGTGGGCAAAGCCGTCCCAGCAGCACCTTTCAAATCTTTCTGCCCCTGCAGTGGGCTGGGCAGGTGAGTGCCTGGGTTCGAGCTATGCTGCCAGTATCTCCTGAAGCCATCCGGCCTGAGCAAGTGGCTGAGCTGTGGGGGAGGGGAGACCGCATTGACTCACTTAGCGATCAAGTGCTGCATCTGGAGGAGAAACTGGGCACCTGTGAGTTCACTGTTCCACTATCTTCTTTCCACTAACCAGTTAACTTCCTATGTGCTCTCTGTACATACCTGTATACATTTAACCTTCTCCCTGTACATAATGTCAGTTCTTTATGCCCCCTTCAACCAACAGTCATACCTTTCAACTTTTCCTGCATTACCTATTAGCAACTTTTCTTTTGGATTTTGCCTCTGTCTTCTCCATAAAATAATGGACAAATTCTTGGAAGAAGGGGTGGTGTTATTCCTGCTCTCACCTTCCCAACACTGAGGTGGAAATCAGCTCTAAAAGTCTCCACATATCTCTCTTCCCCCCCGCCCCCCCTGGGGGGTGATAGGGTGTTGTGAAGACAACAGCCTGGGTCCAGGTCTCAACCACCGAAGATAAAGGTCCTTTTGGACATCAACACACTATTTTCAACGCCTGCCCTTCACCTTCTCTGCCCCTGGAATTTAGTGAAATCCATTAATACATGGCCAGATTGTCACCCCAAGGAGAGTTGCTAAAGGAATTAAAACAGCTGCAAATTTGGACAGAAAATGCTATCTGCATGCAGAAACAGAACTAAGGAGATTGAATGTAAATCGACACATGCTATGTTCACTTTTTTCTTTCTCTATCCCATGGCTTTTCCCTTGTGCTGTGATTTTTTTCCCCAATGATTCATAAAGCAATATGTATTAAAAATAAATTTACAATACAAACCCTACAGAGTTAATTTCCTAAAGATATTGTTGGAAGAAAAAGAATCATTTGTACAAAAATATCTATTGAAGGATTTTTTGTACTGTCAAAAACTCATTATGTAACTTATGTGTCTAATAGTTGGGGAAAGCTGAATGTATTGTGAGAAAGAAATGCAATGTAATATTGTAGCATAAAAATGATAAAATGAAATAAAATGATTTAAAAAAAAAAAAAAACCAAAACCGCTGCCAAAGGGAGAGGCAAGAATATTAGTCTATTGCAGCCCCGGTCTTTTAGCTTAAAATAGTTTAAGATCTTTTCCCCAACAAGATAAAACACACAGTTGGAGTCCTTCCATCTCCCTTTATTCTCCATATTTTGATGTTATTCCAGATAATAAAAACCATAGGAGCCAAGCAAACCCTTGGACTACCTCTTTCATCCCCTCCAGTCCTGTCTCCTGAGATAGGAGAGAAGAGTGTTTGGAGAAGAGGAAAGAGCAGTCCTGTACCTGTGACAGGGGAGATTACTGGAATATGAAGGCCCTTGGGAGGAAAAGCAGAAATGGTTGGGAGAAATGCCAGGGAGTCCCCTCACCTCCCCAGATCACAACGACCTGGGTGGGGGAAAGAGTAGGACCACCAAATGGCCCTTCTTTCCCCACCCACCCTCTCATTAATGCTCCTTAGGTTGGGGGAAGGGCATCAGCAGGACTGAGTGTTCCCCTAAAAGAATGGGGCTTCTCTTTTCCCCTCCCACCCCAATGGGGATGTGCTACTTAAGGCTGGGATCATCTTCTAGGCTGGAGATGGCTTCTTAGGCAAGGAAGCCTAGATTTGGCTGGGATTCTCCTCTACCCCTTTTTATAAACAGCGTCACCCCTTTGGACTTTTAATACTGAGGGCGTTTGGCTGCCAATCTGGACGATAGGAAGTGGGGGAAGGGCAGTTCCTCAGCAGCAAAGCAAAGAAAAATAAATTAAAACCTACTCCAGCTCCCTCTACCAGCTCTCAGATCTTCCTACTACACCTCCTAGAGTAAGAAATTAATGCAGCACCTGTAACTCCACCCTTCCCAGGTGTCTGGGCCTAAAGGTATAACCTGAGGCCTAAGGACTGGATTGGGTTGATTTGCTCCCCCAGGGGTATTTAAGAGTCGAAAGAGAGGATGAAGAGGATGAAGACTCGGAGGAAAAGAAAAGGGAATTCTTTGTGTGTGTCAGTGTGTCCCTGGAAAGAAAGGACCGGTATGGGTAACGCCGGTAAAATGGACTGTTCCAAGGAAAGGGGAGGTCCAAGTCCTTGGGAAAGAGGACTCCGCAAAAATCCATTGGGATGAGGAGTGCAAAGAGGAGCTTCGTCTGGGTCTTACTCCCATTCACAAAGTGGATCTTCCTCCAGCCTGGGCTCCCCAGTTGGATAAGTCCATTTGCATCCAGAGAGTTGGGAAGAGAAAGAACAGAGCACTTCCATAGAGGTGGATAAACCCACAAATTATGGGTGGGGAGAAGAGGAATCGTCCACTATGGGGTGGGAATGGTTTATGCCCAATGGAACATACCACTCAGGAGACAGAGAGGGGAGCAGAATGTTCCACAAACAAGATGAAAGGGAAAATTCGGAGAGGGGTTGGGGTGAAAGAGGAAAAGGGGTGGAAGAAAAATGCTTTGTCCATGTCCACTTCGGAAGCTGACGATTCAGTGTAGAGAACTATGGAAGGAGAAGCTTGGCTGTATCACAAAGGAGAAATGGGATGGGGGAAGTGAAAAGGGAATAAGGCCCAGTCCAAGGACCATTGAGTTGGGGGAGGGAATGTGGAGGAGTGGTAGGAGGAAGGCTCAGGGGCCAGCCTCACCAGCCCCACCAGGCTTCTTTAGATAGTCACCCCCTCCCCGGCCATCAGTAGATATCTCCCGGAAAACTGTGAGCATGGAGTGACGGATTCTGTCAGCGAGGTCCGGCACGTTGTCTGGGGTCAGCCCTTCTGTGGCTACAGGGGGAAGCACCCGTACCTGACATGTTCCTGGGGATGGGGAGACACACAGGCTATCATTCCAGGTCTTTCTTCAATTTTAATCTCCCCTTATACTCCAAAAAAAAAAAGCATTTGCTCAAGCCTCACTGGCAGGCTTACACATTCTTGTTAGCAGACATTAAATTTCTCCTTTCTGCCCCTATGCCCCTTCTATTTTCTCCTCTCTACCTCCAATATCTAACTCATTCAAAAAAACACTGAATATCAAAACTGGAAGGGATCATTTAGGAAATCAAGTGCGGGGCAGCTAGGTGGCGTAGTGGATAGAGCACCAGCCCTGAAGTCAGGAGGACCTGAGTTCAAATCTGATCTCAGACACTTCCTAGCTGTGTGACCCTGGGCAAGTCACTTAACCCCAATTGCCTCAACAAAAAGCAAAAAAAAAAAGTGCAATGCCTTCATTTCACAGGGGAAGAAGAGGAAATGAGGAGGGAGAGAAAGTGACTTAAGTCTGTGGAAACACTGGAACTAGAACCTGTTTCTGACAGTTTAGTCCAATTATTTTTTTCCACTGGATGGAATCTATATTATACTAGTTATCTATTTATCCAATAGCCACAAAGGTGCCTCCAATTATAAGTATGGAGGTGTATTTCAAAGGCATTGTGATTAAATAGAGCATGGAACTGGTTTTATTAGCTATGAGTTTAGTCAAGTCACCTCTGCACCACAGTTTCCTAATCTGCTGAATGAAGGTAATAATAATTCATTACCTACAAAGTTGAAGAAAACAACTAAAACTTTATAAAATGCTATACTACCACTGTTATTCTGGAGCTGTTTCCTCCTCTACAAATTGAGATAAATAATCCTTCACCAGATAGACACACCTCTACAAACTGAGAGGTCGGTAAAGAATCTCAGAGAGAAATAGAAGGAAGAAAGAAAGTGGAGAAGGGAGAAGAGACAAAGGTGTGATACCTGCCCCAGGTGAAAGAAAACATTCAGAATGGTTCAAAATTTTCTTCAGAAAAGGAAAAAAAGCATGACCTTCTAGATGATTGTTAAGGTCATTCAAATAAGTTAGTGCAGGGCCATTATTAGAACCCAGGTTTTTAGTCTCTTATGCCAGAACTCTTCCTTTCAAGGCCCAGCTCAATCTCTAAGCCTTTACTGCCCCACTCTAGCACAAAGTGATTCATACTTTCTGCATTCTGTAAATATCAACACCTTTTCTTACTATCTTGTATCTACTTGTTAGCTATTTTCTCATATATTTAAGCCCTGGTTTCCTAACTAGATTGTAAATTCCTTGAAGGACAACTTTATGTCCACCACAGCATTTGGCATAATGATTTATATACATAGTAGGCATTCTATATTTGTTGAGTCTGATTTCCAGGGACTTGACTAAATAGTCCAGCTCTGATATTCTATGGTTCTATGATTAAATGATTTCCTGGCTTTCAAAGACTCATATTTCACCCTCCCTCCCACAATCCCACTGGCCACTCTACCCTCTCCCTACCAAATCTTCATGATCAACATGATCAACAACATGTCCTCTCACCCGAGGTGAAGCGCCGTTCTTTCTTGCAGTAGAAGTCTTTATAGGAGGACATGACAATGGGGATAATAGGGACCTGCAGGAGGGGTAAGGGGGAAATCAGAGGACAGCCTCCCTCTTCAGCCCTCCTCCCCTGGTAGTCCCTTCATCTGATCATCTCCTGGTGAGCTTCTTCCCTTTGCTCATCAACCCACAGAGAGTAAAGGGGTCTGAAGTTGTCTGGAAAGTTGCAGGAAAAAGCTAGTCTGTCAGTGGTCAAATGGGGAAACTGAATTCTGACCTGGGCCTGAACAGCAAGGTGGAAGGCGCCACGTTTGAAGGGAAGCATAGAGCCATTGTGGTTCCTGGTACCCTCAGGAAAAACCCAAACTCGGACCTAGGGGAGAAACTGGATCAGAGATAAGAAGAGACAGAGAACAAGCCAGAGATAGAGCCAGTGTAATATAGAATGGAGAAGTTAGTGTCAAAGAGCAGATGTAACTCCGGGATATTAGAGATGCTTCTGTGTGGCCGTCTAATCCCCTTTTCCCAAGGGATTTTTTTTTTCTCCTCTTTTGGGAAACTCACGTTCTGGCTGAGCAGAGTTTGAGCAGCCTCAGCCATGACACTGATTGCGTCCCCAGTCCGTTTTCGGTCAATGAAGATGACTCCAGCCAACCAGCACGCTAGCCCTGCTGGCCCAGCCCAGAGCAGTTCCCGCTTGGCGATGGGTACACAACGACCTGGGAGCACCTCCATCATTCCTAGGACAGGGAAGTGGTAGTCATTGGAGCCAGTGAGTATGATAACCTCAGTGTCAAGAGCAGAAAATAGGTTGTGGGACAGTAAGGAAAGGAAATGCTTTTACTTGATGAGAAGAGAAATGGAATGACAGAAAAGTGACACCCAAAGAGTGTCAAGGATATTTTAGAGGGGAGAGAAGTAATTTGGAGGGAGATTTACCTCCCAGGCAAAGTTCTCCAAAGAGAGATCAGACTTCAGGTGAAGAGGGGTAGGAGAAGGAAGGCAGGAGATCTAAAAGTTTGGAAGGAAGAAGAGGGAAGAAGAGAATTTCCTAATATAGATGGGGAGGAAATTCTTAGGGAGAAAACAGCAGGGAAAGGGGGAGCAGTACTTTCTAAGATGAGAGGTTCTAGGAACATTTCCTGTTGGGAACCAATGTATCTGGGCTGTGGGGTAATGACTATCTCTAGGATAGAAGGCTCCTTGGGGATGAGAGTTTTAAATCCTAGAGGGAGAAGAGGGTATTGAGGGAAGAAATTTTCCTATGGTTATGAGAGAGGACTGTCTTACCTAGTAGGTCAAGGGAGCTTTGGTGGTTGGATACAACAACATAGGGCTGGGAGGGGGGGAAGTGATGCGCCCCTCGAACTTCCAGCCGGATCCCATACAGGTACTTGATGTGCAGCAGCATTAGTCGAAGGATCCTATGGGGATAGGCCCAGGATACCACATTTGAGTGTTTGTCAAAAAGAGTCACATACTTCTTCCACTTATTTCTCCAATATTCCTCTAACCCCACCCTTTTCTTGCCATCTTTCTTTTTCTCCATCTCAATTTTCCTTTCTCTTTTTGTTTCTTTTTTGCCTAATGCGTATGATCTTTCTCTCTTGGGTCCTTCTATGTCTTCCCCACTCTGTAATCCCTTGTGCCTGATACCTCTAGTAATCCATTTCCCCCACCCTATTTTCATTTCCATTCCTTGGGTTTCTCTCTTACTTCATGTTCTCCACGTTTCGTCCTCGAAGAGCACACACAGGGATGGCCAGCACTGCCAGGAAAAGGATCCAGCCGTTGTAGAAGGCCATTTTGCAGAAGTACTTGGCACTGGTGCTGTAACCCCAGAGCACAGGCACCAGCAGCAAAAGTAGCAATAGAAAGAGCAGCAGCATTGTCCATGGCCCTGGCCACAGCTCCATGCTGGCCACCTGTAAGGAGCAGTGGGGAGGGAGGAGAAAGATCGTGGGGCCTAGAGCACTAGAAAGAAGATATTGGGGGGGAGTGGCCAACAGGGACCAGAGCAGAGAGACAATGTCAAAATTACAGATGGGGAGAGTAAGAACTTAGAAGGTCAGATTGGAAGGGTGGAGGGGATGAGGGGCAAAGTCATAGTAGAGGCAGGAACCTTCCATTCCCAGATTCCACCCATCCAATCTACTTCAGAAAGTTAGTAGTAGGGACATAAGAGATGGGAAATACCTCCCAATTCCTCCTGGCTCCAAAATATATAAACCAAAAGATACATATAAATGTATACACACAGAGATATTTTAAAAAATGTACACACAACACACATCAGAATACAGATTGACAGAAGAAAGCAAGATAGTCATACCTATGAATAGCCCAATAGACACATGCACATATATAAATATATTTGGATATATATATATATGGAGAAAGACAAATACAGATATATAGGGATAAGGACTAGATCTATGATTTCTTTAATGTAGAACTCCCAAGTGAGGAAATACCCTTTACCAATCTAGATCAGCACTTTCAATACAACTCATAGTTTTATCCAGGGTCAAACAGCTATGTGTTGGAGATAGAATACGAACCCAAGACTTCCTAACTCCACAGCCACAGTGCGTGTCTCAGAGACAGAGAAAGCTAAACACACCCAGAGAAT
Source organism: Myrmecobius fasciatus (assembly GCA_023553655.1). NCBI lineage: Eukaryota > Metazoa > Chordata > Mammalia > Dasyuromorphia > Myrmecobiidae > Myrmecobius > Myrmecobius fasciatus. Next base: position 16,082 of record JAJPUD010019351.1, read on the forward strand.
CCCTATTTCACCCAAATTTTCCCCTTAATCCCCCCCTAAAAATACATAGACAAATCTAAGGACAGACAGATACAGATTGTCCCACCCAATATACAAGAGGAAACATGGTGAGGATTACATAGGTGACAAGTAAGAATCCCACAGAACTATAAAGAATCCATAGTACTGTGAAATAAGAGCTGGGGTATGTGTGTGTATATCTAAGATTACACTACCTGCCTCAGGAGGAAGAAATGGCACAGGAGGAAAAAGAAGACAATATGACGTCTCTCTCAGTAGTGGACCCAATTTATCTTCCTTCTCCTCCCCCCCATTAAGGGAAAGCAGTGGCTGACAAGTGTCAAAGGTAAAAGAGAGATATCAATCCTATTGGTCAAGTGTGATAGCATCACAAGGAAGAAACATGTGACAAACAAACATTTTCAAGTGGCTTGGCAGAGAAGACATAACTGAACAGGGACATACAAATTCACTTATAGTACATTACCTATGTCTCTTTCTCTTTCCTGAGAATGATTAACATGAGAATATGTACAGGATGGTAATAACACTAAGCACACTATATATTTGCTTATACGATAGTAGGAAACACCTAATAGACACAACTTAAAACTTAAGTTTTAACTTTTAAGTTTAATTTAAAATTTAACTTAAAATGGAGAGGATAAGGGTCCTCATGGGGGAAGGGGCAACCAGATCAGAGAATAAGTAGATTTTGGGAATGAAGAAATGATGACCTCCATGTGTAACAATTCTCTGAACACATACACGCACATACATATATGCACCAGATGAAGACAAGAATGATGACATGCTCATGCTGTTCATAACAACAACACCAGGTATTTAATACAGTGTAGCCCCATAGACACTAACATTTCTAACATAAAAAATGATGTACTCTGAGCACATGCACAACATACCAAAAGTATAACATGCTTTCATAAAGAACATAGAAATCATGGGGATGTCATAACTACTGGAGAAGGAATGGGAAAGTGCACAGGGAAAATTCAATAATGTGAAGAGGCAGAATGGTGGTAACATAATGGAAGAATGAATACAACAAATCTAAATCATATAGAGATAACATTCAATGCAGTACAGAAATATAAAGAGTACTAATAAAATGCCTGGGGTGAAAATAACATGCCAAATCATTAAACATGCAAATAATGAAAATAGTGGAATGAATTTTCAACATTAATAAAAACATGGACAGATGGGAGTGACATATTCATGCACATGCCATATGAGAACACACTGACAAATTACAGCAGTAGTATAGATAACATATCATGCAGAAATATGGGTCAAGTCAAATACATGCAAGGGCATATGAATATGAGATGGGTTTTGTGTATCTGGAGATCCATTACCCTGTCCAGGACTATGTATACATGATTCCTCAGGAACACATATCTAAGAATACCCAGAGAATACCCAACCATATCAGAGTGTCAGATGTTACATAAACATATTGTTTATAAAACATTACAGGAAAGAAATGGTGAAATAGATGTTATCATTTGACCAGAAATTCTATGCCAGTATAACATAAGATATAAGTGCTCAAGCAATGCTAGAAATTCTTAGAAAAACAAATGCAGCAAAAAGGGTTAATAAAACATAAAGATATGGGTTAAAAATAAATTAAATCACAGACTCAGGCACCTGATTGTCCTATGGGGCAATAATCACAGGTATAAACCTATGAAGTGAAACAAAACATGCCATGGGCACAATATATATCTGTGTGTGTGTGTGTGTGTGTGTATACTAAAAACATGTGAAGACAACTACCTTGGTAGTGAAAGTCTTGGGCAGAGCATATGAACATAAACATACAACTAATATGTAATGGAAAACATCTGAGAAGGTAGGCAATATATTTGAATTTGAATATACAGATGTGTAAGGTATTTAAATATACTCCAAATGGATATGACACAAGGGACACCAGGTCATATACTATGTGATTGGACAAGTGTGAACTTAGGAAAACAAAAACATTATAGTCACGCTTTCTAATGGGAAATGAATATAACATCCGATTAATATGAGCACATCTGCCATAACCATGGATCAGATGGGAGCACATTCAAACATATATAGGCCACTATCTGAAGCATGCACACTCAATGGAGAAAAGAAGGAAACAAACAAGACACGTGTGTCAGGAAGGGCCTAACATGCACATAGGAATGTAGAGACCTTAGGTTCTGTTCATGGAAACAGAAGGGTGTCCTGGTATAATCCTGGCAACCAATATTCTCTTGGAGAAGGAGTCAAGAATGTAGTTTATAATCTACACTCCTTCCAAGGGATACAAGGGACTGAAAGAGCAACTGGGGAGAGGGGTTTAGGGAATTCCACAGTCCCCTCACCAAGCATATTTCAATCCCATCCCATCACTATCCCATAATCAGGTCAATCCCCCCACTCACCAGGCCTTCCTCCATCCTTTTTCTATCTGGATTCTCTCCATCTTTCTCAGCCACTTCTCTCAAGTCTACCTTTTGCTCTCTTTCCCCAGACCCCATTCTCCACCTCCATGACCTCCCAGCTCCCTCCTCCCCCGACCCATCTCTCATCCCCGTGCCCAGTTCCATCCCTCCCCCACCTCAGTGGGGTAGGGGGCCTAGGGGGCTGGCCCCCTCCCCAGCCAGGCTGCGGCAGCGGTGGTGGCGGCTGTGTCTCTGTCTCTGATGGGGAGTCGGTGCCAGGGGGCCCTCAGGGTTTAGGGGTATCCTAGCCCCGGCTGGTGGAGGGGCTGTGGGAGTGGGGGGCCGGACCCATAGTGGTGAGAATGGTGGGAGGGAGGGTATTCCCCCGGCTCTCTCCCTCCCTCCCTTACTGCTGTCTCTCCCTCGGAGGGCTGGGGCTGCCGATGCTGCTGCTGCCTCCCCCCCCCCCCCCAACGCCTGCTTGTTTCCGGGGCTGGCCAGGAAGTGGGGGGCGGTGACAGGCGGGCTGTCTTGCCAATAGCCTGGACAGGGACCCAAGCGTTCCCTCCCTCCAGCTTTTGGCCCTCCCTGCCTCTTCTTTTTCCTGCTAGCTCCTCCTGCTGAGTGTTCTGCCTATTCTTTCCAGCTATCTTTTTCATAACCCTTTTTTCCTGGCTCTGGTTCCCATCGTTCCTGGCTTTCCCTGCTCATTTAAGGCCCCCTTCTTTTCAGTTCTCTCAGCTTTCTTCTCTCTGTCCATTAGGATCCCTTTCCTTTTTTTCCATTCCTCTGCTCATTACTCATCATCCTTTTCACCAGCTGCTTTCCCTCAACTCTATTTCAGCCTCTCCCATCTTTATCTGTCGTCTCTCCTAATCTTTCTATCTATCCCTGTCCTGTGGCTGTCCTCTTCTTTCGGTTCTCCCATTATCTCTATGGTCTCTCAGAACACTAGCCCCGTCCTCCCCTTTATTCATCTTGCCCTCTTTCTGATCTTCCTACCTTCAAGGTCAACCTCCTTTTCTAAATTCCCCAATTCCCTTTTCTCTTCTCCTCCCAGCTCCCTTTCTGCACCTTCCCTTTAAGGTCTCTCTTCTTCAGCCAGAATGGGAACTGTTCCCTCACCCCAAAGACGGAATTGTGTATATTTTTCCCACCACTGAAATCAGCTCATTGTTATTCCTTCTTTCTGGGAGTATGGACAGACCATACATCTTGGGGGTGGAATAAAGAGCAGACCCTAACCCCTAAAGGCTGTCATCCCCAGTTTCTAACACTTTTTTTCTGGCAGTCCAACCACATCCATGACCCCAGCTTCCCACACTTATTTTTTGTCCTCTCCCTCCCCTGGCACTCTTCTTCTAAGTATAGCTTTATTCCTTTCACACAATTCTCCTTTTTATCTCTTTCTAAACAAAACAAAACAAAATATTTTATCATCACCATCTTCCCTTCTTTTCCTTGCTGTCTTGCCAGGCCCTATTTTCTCTCTCTCTATTAAAAGCCCTACCTTCAACTAACCAACTCCATCAACTTGGGATAGCCTTCTTTTGCTTTGCCTTTCTTTCCAGCTCCCCCAGATGTTGGGGTTCTTCCTCCTTAGATGTCTTGGTTTCTCTTTGAGGGCCCCTATCTGGTTTGTCTCCTCCCTCCCATAGAACCATAGAACACAGAATGTCGGAGCTGGAGTCCTTGGAGACCACCTATCCTCATTTTACAAAAGCCCAAGGAAACTGATACGAAAGGAGACAACAAGCTTCTCTCTCCCTCTCCTTCCCTACAAACTCCTCCCTCTCACCCTCCTTATAATTAACCTAAATGTCTCAGTGGCCAGGCCTCCAAACCAGGGCAGGGGAGAGACTGGAGATGGGATGGATGAAGGAGGGGTTGGGAAGAAGCGGGGGTGGAGGGGGTGGGGTGTGGGGTGAGGGTGGTGGTGAAGGGTGTGCTATTACCAGGTTGCTGTGCTTGGGCCACAGAGGAGGGAGATTCACTGCCTAGGCCTGGCTGCCTACACCAAACACCTGAGCCACGCTGAGCTGTAGCGGGTAGGATAGGGACACCCTGCCCTGGAAGAAGACCCCAGTTCTGCTTGGTGTGTCACAGGGAGGAAGGGGCGGTTCTAATTCTAGCTCTGCAGATCATGGCAGAATCATTAGAGCATCAGAACTGGAAAGAACGTCGGAGATCATCCAAAGCATGATGGAGACAAGAATGTACAGCTCCTCTTTGCAATGATGACCGAAACATTAGGATCTGGCGGAAGGCCAGTGACTCCCGAGGTCACCCCGAAAATCAGAGACTGAGTCAGAATTTGAACCCAAGTTCTCTCATTCCAAATTCAGCACTGAACTAGATTTAAAATCGTTTCTGCTCTGTGCGTCATCGAAGAAAGGAACCTGGGGAGTTCCGCTCCGTGCGTAGGCCAAGACTAAGGGGAACGGAGTGCGTGTGCACTCTTAGGTATGTGGGGGTGGGGCGGGAAGTTTTATAAAACAAGCGATGGATCTGTGACGTCAAGGAGATGGGGCCAATCGCCGTTCTCCGGGCAATATCTTTATAAAAAGCGCCGGACATACTCAGATTCGGTTTCTTACGTCACCGAAACGGCTGAAGCCATTTTGAACTTGGTGACTAGCATAATTCCTTTTGTTTCCAACCCTGGCTAATCTGCGAGGTCTACAGGTAGCCAATCAAATTTGAGGGTTTGGGTAGACGTGACGAACGGAGAAGGAATTTAAGGCTGGGGATGGTGGCCAAACCAAGACCAATGGCAACCCAGTCGCTGTAGCAACGAGAAAGATGGCGAGTAAAGGGGCGGATCCAAGGAAGCCAAACTTCCTCCGAATAGGCCCACTCTAGCTCTCACATGCACTCTTGCGACCATTTCCTAGCCAACCGGCTGCTTCGGAATTTACGTTCTCATAGTCCAATAGGATCCCTGGATTGTGAAGGAAGTGAAGGAAGGAGGGGGGCGGGAGTTGGCTGGATTATTAATAGCTAGAATCTATGTTCTGGAGCCAATTGAGCACAACACATAGCAATGGGAGACGAGTGGTGGTGCTGACATAGTGGACTCTTTGCTGCGAACAATAGGACCTGCCAGAACATATATTACAACTTATCCTATGACGCAGAATTTTGACTGGCGACTGCTTTGTCCAATAATCATTCTTTAAGGGCGGGGCAATATGTGCCTCTCCCTCCCCAGATTGGCGACCAATCCTTACTTTGCGAATGCGATGTGACTGATGCGCAGGATCACCAATGAAGTCTCGAAAACCTTGAAGGATGACCAATGGGCGAGAGCAGGGGGGCGGGCTTTTCGGGCCTTCGGGGTTTGTGTATGTGTTTAGTGGGGGAAGACCTGGGTTGCGCGGGCAACAGTTGAGGGGCCATGGCAGCGGCCAGGAAGGAGGACGGGGGCTCCGAAGGGCCAAACCGAGACCGGGGAGGGGCAGGTGCGGCCTTCGAGTGTAACATCTGTCTGGAGACAGCGCGGGAGGCGGTGGTCAGTATGTGCGGCCACCTGTACTGGTGAGAGCCCCGGGACACCCACCCACACCTACACCCCCCCCCCCCTACTCCCACCGTGCTGATGCGCACACACACACACACATACATACATACATACATACATACGTATTATACTAGTGACCGCCTCAGAACATCCCTCTCTCCATACTCCCACCCACATTGCACTGGTGAGAGCTTCGGGACATATTTACCTCTACTGGTGAGAACCCGGGGACGGACACATGGAGACACACACCCTCTTTACTAGAAAGAGTACTGGGACACATACATACTCCTCTCTCCTGAGCTCCAGAAAATACCACTCCCCTAACAATCACTGTAATATATACATACATTCATACATGTTCTTAGAGAGCCCTAGGAGGCAGACTTCTAGTTAATGACATAAGACTGCCCCACATCTACACATGTCCTTCTGGGGACTATGAGAGCTCGAGGAGACAGACACACAGAAAGGTCCTGTATTGGTGTTCCTACTGGTGAGAACCTCAGGATATTTCCACTCAGTTCTCCTTGTACTGTCAGCAGCCCTAAGATACTCACAGCTCTTACACTTAGTATATAAGAATGGTGAGAATCCCCTGAAAACACGAACACCCTTATGCTAGTGGGTGATATGTGTGCATATGTGTAATACATATATGTAAGACATTTTAAGAGATGTATATTCTATTCTCAACTGCATTCCTGTTTATGTCTTGACAGCTTTAGGAAGTACACATAAACACACACACACACACACACACTTCCCAGGTTTTTGGGACATCTATATATATACTTGTCCTAATGACAGCTTTGGATAAATATGCATACACATACTTGTACTGCTAATGAGAGCTTGGGATCACATATCTGTGCTGTTGATAGCCGGGGAATATAGACATACATATACTACTCCAGTGGGGGGAATTTGGAAAAAAAAAATGACACACCTGTGCATTGATGACACCCAGAATGCACATCCAACTTATATTTATAATAGCCTAAATAAATAGTTATAAAATATCTACTATGTTCAGAGCAACAGATACAAAAATTTAGCTCAGACGTGGTACCTGACTTCGTGGAGCTTCCAGGGGGATGTGACGTGTATAAATAATATATGAATGGATGTACAAAATAATATATGAAAAGTGCCCGAGAGGTTCAAAACAAAGTGCTGTGTGAATGTGTTATTCCTGGAGGATGTCAGTAAGGGAAGAATGGTGTTGGGTTTTAAAAAATAAGCAGTCATTCTAATAGTTGAACTTAGAGGAGGGGACACTCCAAGCCTATGGGGAATAGTGAGCAACTGGATGGAGTTGTGACAGCTAATAATCTAATTTGGAAAGTAGAGCACACAGAGGGGAATAATATGAAATTAAATTGGAAAGATAAATTGTTTCCAAATGTAGAGATGCTTGAATTCTGGGCAAAGGTTTTAGGGAATTTTGAACAGAATGACTTGACCAATATTTAAAGAAGATTGGCCTAGCAGTAGCCTGAGAATAAATGAAAGGAGTTGGGAGGGGAATCTTTATTGATGGTAGTAGTGGGAATAAAGAGGAGAATATTGAGGAAAGAAAGTAGAGGTGAAAGTTAATAGAACTTGCCAACTGATTAGATATGAGAAGTTAAAAAAGGAAAAGTATAAAAAGTAATACTGGTTTTGAACATGAGAGTCTGTAGGAATCATGTTTGCTGCCATTGACAGAAATAATGAAGTCAAAAGGGAGAACAGGTTTGTAGGGAAAGATAGGATTTTCCTGAAATCCTTTCCTGAAAGGAACATTGGAAATCATTTAGTTTAGTCTCATTTTCTTGATAAAGAAATAGATTCAGCTAAATCAAATGTCTTGCCCAGGGTTACATAGAAAACAGGCCAGCACAGATTCAAACCCGATTCCTTTGACTTTGAATATAACAATCATTCTGCTATATAAATGAACTTAGATTTAACTAAATTGTTGAACTGGAAATTTTGGTCTGACAGCCAGGTGCAGCACCATTTATGTAACTGTAGATACAGTTAAGGAAGAGATGTCATGGCTGGAGATAAGAGATTGCTAAAGGAGATAGAAGAGGGTTAAGAACAGAACTTACCTTGAAGGGTTGAGAAGAGGAGCCAGCCAAGGAGACAAGGCATTATTAGAGATGGAGGAAAACTCTGAAGTGGCATCTCTGAAGTCAAGGGAGGAGATAGCTATCTTGAAGGAGGGATTACTCACTGTAACTGAGGCTATTGCATTTTTTTTTTTTTTTTTTTTGCTTTTTGCTAAGGCAATTGGGGTTAAGTGACTTGCCCAGGGTCACACAGCTAGGAAGTGTCTGAGACCAGATTTGAACTCAGGTCCTCCTGACTTCAGGGCTGGTGCTCTAACCACTGCACCACCTAGCTGCCCCTGCTATTGCATTTTTTTAATGTCACTTTGAGAGATCAGTTTGATGTGAAGTGATTTTTGAGTATAAATCAGATTGTGAAAGATTGGTGCTAAGGAAGTGAGACAAAGGACTGTATTGGTTGGGGAGACTTAGGGAATTTGGGGTAATATGAATTCATTTTGATGTGATAACAGACATGTTGAAAAAGACTGAAAGGTGAAGGAATAATGAGTGGTGAGGGGAGTGGGGCTGGGAGGCAGTTGGGGCCTGGGGCCTCTGTGTGTCTTCTATCTGCAGCTGTTCTGACCTCTGATCTCTCCTCCCAACAAGCTGGCCTTGTCTCCACCAGGTGAGTACTGGAGTGGATGGAGAGGGAAGGGAAGTGGGGGATGGATGCTGAGAAATGGAAAGGCCTGGGGAGTAGAAAACCCAACCTATTTACTGTGTACTCCACTTTTTTCCTCAGTGGCTGGAGACTCGACCTGAAAGACAAGAATGCCCTGTGTGTAAGGCTGGAATAAGCCGGGAGAAAGTTGTCCCACTGTATGGGAGAGGAAGCCAGAAACAGCAGGACCCTAGGTGAGAGGGAATGAATGAGGGAAGAATCAGGCTCTGGGGATAACTCTTAAGTCTTGAGAAAAGGTAGGTGATGGCTTTCTTGTAATCTTCATCTCCAACAGGTTGAAAACACCGCCACGTCCACAGGGCCAGAGGCCTGCCCCTGAAAGCAGAGGGGTGAGTCTTTCTTTTTCCCATCATGGCTCTGTATCCCAAAGGTTTCTTTCATCACTTATCTTAATATCTACCACCTCTTCATCTCAACAGGGATTCCAGCCATATGGAGATGCTGGAGGCTTCCACCTTTCTTTTGGTGTGGGCGCCTTTCCCTTTGGTTTCTTCACAACTGTCTTCAATGCCCATGAGCCTTTCTACCGGGGCCCAGGTAAGAGCCTTCTCCCCTTTTCCTCAGATGAGAATCTTCTAGCTCATTCCTCAGGACAAGGGACTCTTTTCTGCAACTCTTTGATTTCTTTTATAGGTGTGGACCTGGGACCCGGACGTCCAGGCTCTGGCTGGCAGGATTCCCTCTTCCTCCTCCTTGCCATATTCTTCTTTTTTTGGTTGCTCAGTGTCTGAGCTGCCCCCTCCCCCAACTAGAGGGAGAATCAGTATTGGGGGACCCCAAAACCTTTTTTTCTAGGTATCTGCTCTCTGCTAGCTGAGGACAGACACAGTTTCCCCCAACCCCATCCCTCTAAGTGAGGGAGAGGGAATCAGCTGAGTACAAAGTGGGAGAGCCAGAGAATTTTTTCTTCTCTAGTTGCTAAGCTCAGATGCAACTACATTCCCAGCTTGAGGGGTAAGGGGATAATAGATGGGCTAAGGGGACTGTCTACTTTCTCTCTACTTCTTCCCAAGTTCTCTTATTTGGGATGAAGAGAAAGTGCTCTTTAATTCTCCCAATTTTTGATTTAATTTAATTTTCCCCTCTATGCCTAGGACGGGTTCTATCTCCCTATCTTCATCCCCACTCTCACTCCATAATTTGTAAGGAATTCAATTAAAAAAAAATGGAAAAATATGTCTGTGGGAGCTTCCCAACGCTACTCTACTACCGCCACGCCACCCCATCCCACTGCTTCTTGCTCCTCAAGATCTTTCTTATTTTTTCCTTTGAGGTTCTTGGGCCAGTGAAAGAATGAGAAACACACAGAGGATAGGTTTATCAGATATTTAATAATCATTGTTTGGATGAGTGGGCACAAGCAGGGAACAGGTTTAGCTCTCAGTTGATGTGAGAGACTGATTTTTCAGGGGAAGTAGTGGAAATAGAGAAGGGATACTGGGGTCAGGAGAAATAGCATTAAGGCAGGGGAATGGGAAAAAAGATAGATGGAATTAGATGGGTAGCCAAGGATTGCTCAAGGTTCCCTTTCACTGTTCTCAGCTGTTTCTTGTTCTTCAGGTTGATTTAGTTCTGCCCGTTCTTCCTCTTCCTCTGAGCACTCAGGAACTTTCCTATAGGAGGAAAAAGGGACAGAGCCCTAAATATTGGCTTCTGCCCTCTGGCCCTAGGCTTTCCATTCTCTCCACTTACCTCTCTTCTTTGTGGAGTAGCCGCTGTCTTTTCCACAAAAGGAATCCCCCCAGCAGGGCAGCTATGACCAGGCCACCCAAAATTCCTACAATGAGGGCTAGTAAGTCTAACCCTGGGCCTCCCTTAGAGCCTGTAGGGAGATGACAAAACATAATGACGAGAGAGAGAGAGAGAGAGAGAGAGAGAGAGAGAGAGAGAGAGAGAG
>JAJPUD010019352.1:0-26727 GCA_023553655.1 Myrmecobius fasciatus
TAAATAAATAAATAAATAAATAAATGTGTTTCTTGTAAACAACATATTCTAGGATTCTGGCTTTTAATCCACTGTGCTTTCCACTTCTGCTTTATGGAAGTGTACACATTATTATTTCTATATTTCCTGCTGTCTTATTAACCCCAAATTATGCTTTTCTCTTTCCTTCTTCCCTTTCCCTCCTCCTCAATATTTTCCTTATGAGCACCACCAGCTCTCCCTCCTTATAGTCCCTTCCCCTTTCTTATATTTTTCCCTTATTATTTATGCTTTACCTTCTATTTAGCCTACCCCTTCCCTTTTCACCTTTCCCCTCCCACTTTTCTATAAGGTGAGAAAATTTTCTCCGTGAAACCAAATATGTCTAATATTTTCTCTTTGAGGCAAATCTGAGGGGAGTAATATTCAGACAATGTTCACCCCCACCCTTCTTTTCCTCAATTGTATTAGGTTTGCCTTGCCTCTTCCTGAGACATAATTTCCCTAATTTTACCTCCACTTTCCCCTTCCCACCTCTAGGTTTTTTTTTTTTTTTTTTTTTTTTTTTTATAAAATGGAAGCTGCTAGGTCCTGGGTAATTCTTATTGTGGCTACTTCGTATCTGATTTATTTTTTTTTTCTGGCTGCTTGTACATTTTCCTTGGTCCAGTAGTTCTGAAATTTAGCCACGATATTCCTTGGAGTTTTAATTTTGTGGTCTCTTTCAGTAGGTATTTGGTGAATTCTTTCAATGGCTATTTTACCTTTTGATTCTATGACATCTGGGCAGTTCTCTTTTATGATTTCCTGAAAAATATTGTCTATGCTCTTTTTTTTTTTTCATCATGGTTTTCTGAAAGTCCAATAATCCTGAGATTGTCTCTCCTAGATCTATTTCCAGGTAAGTTGTTTTCTCTTTTTTCATTTTTTTTGGTTTTGCCTGACTGATTCTTGATATCTCATGTAGTTATTCATTTCCATTTGTTCAGTTCTGATTGTTAGTGAATTGTTTTCTTCATTTACTTTTTTTACTTCTTTTCATATTTTTCCAATTGAATTTTTAAATGAGTTATTTTGTTCTGTGGATTTTTTTTTCCATTTCACAAATTCTGAGGGGGTTTTTGAAATTATTTTTTTTCTCAGTTTCACAAATTCTGTTTTTCAGGGGGTTGTTTTCTTTTTCCATTTCACAAATTATGTTTTTCAGTGAATTGTTTTATTTTTCCATTTTCTCAAATCTATTTTTAAAGGAGTTAAATGCTTTTTCCATTTCATTATTTTGTAGTGAATTTTCTTCAGATAATTTTTTTGTTGCCGTTTCCAACTTCTCTTCTAAAGTTCTCATTTCCTTTCTCCATTTTTCTTCCATCTCTCTTTTAAGACCTTTTATAGTTTCTTCTAGGAGAGCCTTGTGTAATGGGGACCAATTTATATCACCCTTTGGGGCTTCATCTGGAGACAGTCTGCTTTTAGTCTCCTCACAATTTGAAATCTGTTCTCTTTCACCACAAAAACTATCTATGGTCAGAGTTCTCTTTGCTTTTTTATTCATTTTTTAAAAGTTAAGGAATGCTTTTAGGGCAGGGAGTTTATCCAAGCTTCCTCTACCAACACTAGTGGTTGCACTGAGTGCTGGGTAAGAGTGGCCAGGTCCCATGAGATTCTGGGGTTTTGGGGTTCACTATGTACCCTTTGTGCTTGAGTTGGATGTATTATAACTTCTCTGCTGATCTAGCAGAATAGCCAACATTGCTGTAGATTCCTACCTGTAGATTCTCCACCCTCAGATCCTGCACCACCCTGGAACTGCACTGCTACACTGGCATCTGTGCTCAGCCTGCTTGTGCTTGGCCTGCCTCCCCTCCATGCCCAACTGAAACAGATCTTTTCTTCTGCTCGCAATTTGTTACATTTCCAATATTTGTGGATTCTACCAGTCCAGAGCTAATTCAGAGGCTGGATTTGGCAATTAGGCTGAGTAGGAGAAGGTCAGAAAGAAATGTGTCCTCTCTGCCATCTTGACTCTTCACTTTTTTAAATAAAATACACTGTGATTCAACTAAGATCTATAGGGACTATAAAAGTCTTTTTTGAAATTTAAAGCTCCTTATATTCTGACCTCAATTGACCTTTATGGTCACATTGCACATTTTTAACCTTTATATACCCTATCATTTTCTTCTTGCTATTTCTCATACAAAGCACTTAATTTCCTGCTTCTATGCTTCCACTAATAGTCTCCTCAACTTGGAATGCACTTTGTCCTCAACTCTGTATCTTAGAATCTCTATATTCCTTCTCAAGTCTTTGAGACTTGAGAAGACTTTTGATAAGTCTTTTTTAGATGAAGCTTTTCTCAGTTAGTCCAGATGGTAACTCCTTGATAGCCTGACATCACTCAAGCTTCCTCTTTTGTATATATTTTGAATTTAGTTAAAATCTGTACACCTACTGGTAAAATATAAGATCCGTAAGGGTATACATAGTTAACACATTTTTATAACACATTTACAGGTTTAAGCTGTTGTGATAGCCCTGATTTACAGGGCTCCACTTCCACTCAGATGGGGGAAGTTTTTACAGTTAGAAAAAGCAGCAAATGTAGATAAGAAACAGCATTACTGGACATGACCTGCTAAAGGATACTAATTACCAGAGCATAGAGTGTGACCTCACCCACCAAGCTTTCCTTCTCAACATTTCATATCTTTTCCCTACAATAAAAAGAATCCCTCCTACCTCTCCTTACATTAAAAAAAAAAAAAAAAAAAAAAAACATTCCCAGCAAGATACATTGTGACTGTCCCAGATCTACAGGAAACCTATTCAAAATCAAAGTGTCTGCTCCATTTGTTTTCTGTTGCTCAATGCCCATGAATAGCTCCTTCTTCATTATCTTTTCCCACCAGTGGAATAAAATGAAGAAATTAGAGTGTGCTTTAGAACAAGGGTTGCCTAGGGGGAAGACTGCAGAAATACTGGACTGGTTCCTCAGGTTCCAGAATAAGTCTATTGTGGTAGCATACAAGTGGGAGGAGCTGTAGGATTGTTGGCTAGGAAACCAAGTGGGTACATAGAATAATCGGGGGCAAGACTGCTGGGGGGGGGTTACACAAAACCTGGCTGGGGAAGGTGTAAATGACCAGTTTTAAGGTCCTGATGGATGGGGATGCCTATAATCGGTTTCTCTTAAACCTCTAAGAGACTCTGAAGCTGCTGGCATCAGTGATTTAAGGTAACAGCAGGAGAAGAGGAAGCATGATTGTGACTATCATAGAAATGATACATAGAAATGATCACAACTGAGACAATGCCAGTGATAGTCTTGACACTAAAGGACAGACAATGATTCTGTTGTCATTCAATGATGAGCCTGGATAGATCTCTGCAGCATAAATGGATGTCATAGATCTCAAACAGGAGACTAATTCACAGTCAAACATAGTGTGCCAGTTGTTCCAACCAAGATACCAGAAGCGGTCCTCATTTACTAACACTATAAACACAGTAGCCATCATACTTACTGAATTTGCTTGTAGCTATCAGTCCCCCAGCAGCTGGGAAACTTTTTGCTATCCTCTCCCTTTCACATATTACCAATGCATGACATCTCACTCTTAATTATCTGGCCTCATGCCCACTTTATAGGCATCAAATTTGGGTCCAATTAGCTAAACTCCTGTATTTTCATTCTTTCTCTCCTCTGGGATTTAGATCCTGTGTTACTTTTATCTTTTTGCTATTACAGTATCTGGCACATAGTAGGTACTTAATAAATTCTGGCTTTTTAAGTAATGGCAATTGAGTTTAATAATAACAATAATAATTAACATGACAAGTGATTCCTTACTCTCTCTAATTTTTAGTATTTCTACCTATGAATTGCACTTCTGCTACCTACAATATGTACCCAACTCTCAGATTAAAAACAAACAAACAAAAGAAACTACATTGTTTCTTTTCAACCAGAGGTTTGGTGAAGCTCAAATAAAATAATCAATGTAAAGCACTTAGCAAAACCAAGAGTGATACACAAAGGCCAGTTGCTGTATTGGTTGTTATTTGTTATTGTTGTTGATTGATATTAATCTACTGTTACTAGGATTCCAGTCAGTGGATGACTTCATTTGTTGAACTTTCTCCAGGACTTCTGAGCTCAGAAACATTTTTTATTGAATAATGTAGAGGAATGCTGGTAAATTTTTATTGACCATAGTAGTCCAGACATTTTACTCTATTTTAAGCCTTCTGCCTTCTGTTGCCTAACCTTTTCATTCAATTGAAATCCATGTGTTAAAAATTACTAATGATGGGGGCAGCTAGGTAGTACAGTGGATGAAGGGCCAGCCTTGAAGTCAGGAGGACCTGAGTTCAAATCTGACCTCAGACACTTAACATTACCTAGCTGTGTGACTCTGTGCAAGTCACTGAAGCCCAATTGCCTCAGGAAAAAAAAGGACAAAAATTACTAAAGATGCTTAACTGCCAAATGTAAATGACCTTCCCTCAATCCTTTCTGTTCTTGCCCACTCTGCTTTGTTTTGATATTTGTGACTATCTTCTCCTGAATAATTTATTCTCTCTTCATTTTTGAAATTCTGATGTTTTTTTTCTTTATCCACCTATCATTCTAAGAGCTACTTAGTTTCCTTTGCTGTATCCTGGATCTCTTTCTCTTCTATTCCATTTAGTAATCTCATTAATTCACTTGGATTTAATTATTATCTATGCATTTGACTCCCAGATCTATTTGTACAGAACAAGTCTCTCCTGAGACCTAGTACTGTATCACTGTGTATTTAAGAATTCTTACCAGATAATCTATAGGGATCTTAAGTTGAACATGTCCAAAAGAAAAGTTATTATCCTTTCTACCCCACAACTCACCCTCTAGTGAAGTTCTTACAGAGAGAGGACACAAGCACCTGTAGGTTCCTGGGATTAAATTTTAGCTGTGGGTCTTACTGTCTATGTAGCTGTGTTTACTTTTATTTTCATTGACTTATTTATCAGGGTTTGGAGCTAAATTAGTTTTAATGTCTCTTTGACCTCTATATAGCATGGAACAATTTCTGGAGGTACAGCCAAGGTTGCAGAGAGAAGCCAGGAAGTTTCTGGAGCTCTCCCAGTTTCCCTTGAAAACCACATGAAACCAAACCTCTTAATCAGAGTGTGATGGAATGAAATCATTCTCCAGCCCAGGAGAGATTGGAAGGACTTCAAGAAAAGTCAGTCTTACTGGGGTAAAAGGTGTCCAACCCAGCTCAGACTGACTGGGAAAGCTGAGAGAGGCTAAAATCACAGCAGATCAGCAACTAAAACCCTCAGAACCAGCTCAGTAGAGGAGCAGATTAGTAGGACATCCTCCAGTTTCAGCTCAGAAAGCAAATTGCTGGCTGGGGAAACCAGGATACTTCCTGGAGAGAGCAGGTAAGGCTAGGTAATGAAGAAACCAAATTATCACTCTCTGCAGATGACATTATGGTATACTTAGAGAATCCTAGAGACTCAACTAAAAAACTACTAGAAACAATTCCCAACTTTAGCAAACTTGCAGGATTCAAAATTAATCCACATAAATCATCAGCATTTTTATATATTACCAACAAAGTTCAGCAGCAAGAGATAGAAAAAGAAATTCCATTCAGAATAACGGATGATAGCATAAAATATTTGGGAATCTATCTGCCAAGAAAATGTCAGAAACTATATGAACTAAACTATAAAACACTTTCCACACAAATAAAATCAGACCTAGTCAATTGGAAAAATATTAAGTACTCATGGGTAGGCAGAGCGAATATAATAAAAATGACAATACTACCCAAACTAATTTACTTATTTAGTGCCATACCAATCAAACTCCCAAGAAATTATTTTACAGATCTAGAAAAAATAGTAGCAAACTTCATTTGGAAGAACAAAAGGTCAAGAATTTCAAGGGAATTAATGAAAAAAAGGCAGATGAAGGTGGCCTTACTGTACCAGATATAAAACTATATTATAAAGCAGCAGTCATCAAAATCATTTGGTACTAGCTGAGAAATAGAGCAGTCGATCAGTGGCATAGGATAGGATATCAGGACAAGCTAGGTAATAACGTTAGCAATTTAGTGTTTGATAAACCCAAAGACCCCAGCTTTTGGGATAAGTAGTCACTATTCAGTAAAAACTGCTGGAATAATTGGAAACTAGTGTGGAAGAAATTAAGGCTGGACCCACACCTAACACCGCACACCAAGATAAGATCTAAATGGGTTCATGATCTAGATATAAAGAGTGATGTTATAACCAAATTAGAGGAACATGGGATAGTTTACCTCTCAGACCTGTGGAGATGGAATAAATTTATGTCTAGGGAAGATCCAGAACTCTTAATTGAACACCAGATAGATAACTTTGATCATATTACTTTAAAAAGTTTTTGTACTAACAAAACTAATGCAGACAAGATTAGGAGGGAAGCATTAAATTGGGAAATCATCTTTACATTTAAGGGTTCTGATAAAGGTCTCATCTCTAAGATTTTATAAAAATTCAAGCCATTCTCCAATTGATAAATGGTCAAAGGATATGAACAGACAATTTTCAGATGATGAAATTAAAACTATTTATAATCATATGAAAAGGTGCTCCAAATCACTATTGATCAGAGAAATGCAAATTAAGACAACTCTGAGGTACCACTACACATCTATCAGATTGGCTAAAATGACAGGAAAAGATAACGATGAATGTTGGAGGGGATGTGGGAAGACTGGGACACTGATGCATTGTTGGTGGAGCTGTGAACAGATCCAACCATTCTGGAGAGCAATTTGGAGCTATGCTCAAAAAGTTATCATACTGTGCATACCCTTTCACCCAGCAGTGTTTCTATTGGGCTTATATCCCAAAGAAATCATAAAAGAAACAAAGGGCCCCACATGTGCAAGAATGTTTGTGGCAGCTCTTTTTGTGGTGGCTAGAAACTGGAAACTGAGTAGATGCCCATCAATTGGAGAGTGGCTGAATAAATTAGGTATATGAATGTTATGGAATATTATTGCTCTGTAAGAAACGACCAACAGGATGATTTCAGAGAGGCCTGGAGAGACTTGCATGAACTGATGGTGAGTGTGATGAGCAGAACCAGGAGATCATTATACATGGCAACAACAGTACTACATGAGGATCAGTTCTAATGGACATTACTCTCTTCAACAATGAAATGCTTAAAACCAATTACAATTGTTCATTGAAGAAGGCCATATACACCCAGAGAGAGGGATGTGAAATGTGGACCACAACATAACATTTTCATGTTCTCTATTGATGTTTGCTTCCATTGCATTTCCTTTATCGGATTATTCTCTCTTATAGATAGGATTTCTCCTGAACAAAAAAATGATGTGTGGCAATAACTATACATATATCCGATTTAAGTATTCTAACATAATTATCATGTAATGGATATCCTGCCATCTAGGGGAGGGGTGGGGAGTAGGGGGAAAAATTTGTAATAGAAAGCTTTGTAAGGGTTAATGTTTAGGAATTACCCATACATATGTTTTGCAAATAAAAAGTATTAATAATAAAAAAAGAAACAAAAAAATAAAAAAATAAAAATAAATAAAAAAATTTTAAAAATTAAAAAAACCATTTGGTACTGGCTAAGAAATAGAGCAGTCAATAAGTGGCATAGGATAGGTTATCAGGACAATCTAGGCAATAACTTTAACAATTTAGTGTTTGATAAACCCAAAGACCCCAGCTTTTGGGATAAGTACTCACTATTTGGCAAAAACTGCTGGGAAAATTGGAAACTAGTGTGGAAGAAATCAGGGCTTGACCCATACCTAACACCACATACCAAGATAAGATCTAACTGGGTTCATGATCTAGATATAAATTGATTTTGTAAGCAAGTTAGAGGAACGCAATATAGTTTTCCTCTCAGACCTGTGGAGATGGAATACATTTATGTCCAAAGAAGATCTGGAACTCCTAATTGGACACCAGATAGATAATTTTGATTATATTAAGTTAAAAATTTCTGTACAAATAAAACTAATACAGACAAGATTAGGAGGGAAGCATCAAATTGGGAAATCATCTTTACATTTAATGGTTCTGATAAAGGCCTCATTTCTAAAATATATAGAGAATTGTCTCATATATATAAGAATTCAAGCCACTTTTCAATAGATAAGTGGTCAAGGGATATGAACAGACAATTTTCAGATGATGAAATTAAAACCATCTCTAGTCATATGAAAAGTTGCTCCAAATCACTATTGATCAGAGAAATGCAAATTAAGACAACTCTGAGGTACCACTACACACCTGTCAGATTGGCTAAAATGACAGGAAAAGATAACGATGAATGCTGGAGGGGATGTGGGAAAACTGGGACACTAATACATTGTTGGTGGAACTGTGAACGGATCCAACCATTCTGGAGAGCAATTTGGAGCTACACTCAAAAAGCTATCAAACTGTGCATACCCTTTGACCCAGCAGTGTTTCTATTGGGTCTATATCCTAAAGAGATCTTAGAGGAGGGAAAGGGCCCCACATGTGCAAGAATGTTTGTGGCAGCCCTTTTTGTAGTGGCTCGAAACTGGAAACTGAAGGGATGCCCATCAATTGGAGAGTGGCTGAATAAATTATGTTATATGAATGTTATGGAATATTATTGCTCTGTAAGAAACGACCAGCAGGATGATTTCAGAGAGGCCTGGAGAGACTTACATGAATTGATGCTGAGTGAAACGAGCAGAACCATGAGATCATTATACATAGCAACAACAATATTACATGATGATCAATTCTGATGTACATGGCTCTCTGCAACAAAGAATTGTATCAAACCAGTTCCAATTGCTCACTGAAGAAGACCATATACACCTAGAGAGAGGGATATGAAATATGGATCACAACATAACATTTTCTTGCCCTCTATTGAGGTATGCTTGCATTGTGTTTCCTTTCTCCGATTTTCTTTTTTTTCTTCTAGATAGGATTTTTCTTGCACAACTTGTCAAGTATTTCAACATTATTAACATGTAGTGGACTTCCTGCAATCTAGGGGAAGGGAGGGGACTGGGGGTAAAATTTGTAATGGAAAGCTTTGTAAAGATCAATGCTGGGGTACTACCCATACATGTGTTATACAAATAAAAAGCTTTAATAATAAAAAAAATAGGTAAAGAAGGAGCCCTGTAAACTCCTTGTTTGACACAAATATGGTACTGATACCTAAACCAGGAAGAGGCAAAACAAAGCAAGAAAATTACAGATCAATTTCTCTAAAGAAGATCGATGCAAAAACTTTAAATAAAAATTAGCAAAAAGATTACAGCAACTTTTCAGCAGAATTATATAAGATGTCTACGTGGGTTTTATACTAGCAATATAGGACTGATTTAATATCAGGAAAACTATTACCACAATTAACCACATCAATAATAAAACTAATATAAATCATATGATAATCTCAATAAATGAAAAAAAGCATTTTACACAATACAGTATGCATTCATATCAATAACATTGAAAAGAATAGGAAGAAAAGGAGTTTTCCTTATAATGATAAGCAGGATCTCTCCTAAACCATCAGCAAGCATTTTTGTAATGAACAAAAGCTGGATCCATTCCCAATAATATCAAAGTTAAGCAAAGATGCCCTTTATCAACCTCATTATTCAATTTTGTACTAGAAATGCTGTCTTTAGCAATAAGAAAAGGAAGAAGAAATTAATGGAATTAGAATAGGTGATGAGAATATAGAGCTATTAATTTTTTTTCAGATATGATGATATACTCACAGAGTCTTAGAGAATCAACCAAAAGCCTACTTGAAACATTTAACAGCTTTAGTAAATTTGCAGAATCTAAAATAAACCCACACAAATCTTCAACATTTCTATATATTACTGACAAAGCCCAGCATCACGAAATGGAAAAAAAAATTACGTTTGAAATAACTGAACAAAATAAAGTATATGGGTGTCTACCTGCTAAGACAAATCCAGGAACTATACAAACATTATTATGAAACATTTCTAAAACAAATACAGTCTAATCTAAACCATTGAAAAAATATCAATTACTCATGGTAGGCTGAGCTAATATAATAACAATGACAATTATACATAAATAGACTTACTTGTTCAGTGCTATATAAATCAAACTGCCAAAAATATTTTGTAGAGTTAGAAAAAATAATAACAAAATTCATCTGGAAAACAAAAATGCAAGAATATCAATGGAACCAATCAGAAAAAAATAAAAGGATAGTCTAGTAGTACCAGACCTAAAACTATTTTAAAGCAGTAGTCATCAAAATCATTTGCTACTGGGTAAGAAATAGAGTAGTTGATCAAGGGAATAGATTAGATATACATGACATAATAACAATGAATGTAGTAATCTAGTATTTGATAAACCCCAAAACTCCAGCTTCTGACATAAATTTCTAGGAAAACTCAAAAATAATGTTAGAAACTTGGTATAGACCTAAATCTCACATCTCAGCAAAATAAGATCAAAATAGGTACATGATTTGGGCATAAAGTGTGATAACATAAGCAAATAAGGAGAGCAATTGATAGTTTACTTATCAGATATTTGGAGAAAGGAGGAATTTATGACCAAAGAAGAATTAGAGATCATTCTGAAAGGCAAAATGGACAACTTTGATTACATTAACTTACAATGTTTTTGCACAAGATTAAAAGAGAAATTCAAAATGAGGGGAAATATTACAAACTGTCTTTCTGATAAATATCTCATTTCTAAAATATGTAAAGAAATTTGTTGAATTTATGAGAACATAAGTCATTCTCCAATTGATAAATTGTAAAAGTATATATGACAGACAGTTTTCAAATGATCAAATTAAAGCCATCTATACTCATATTAAAAAAACCATCATTTGAATCACTATGATTTAGAGAAATTCAAATAAAAACAACTGTCAGACACCACCTTACACCTCTCAGACTGGCTAGGATGGCAGAAAAGATCATTATAAATATTGAAGGGTTTGTGAGAAAACTAGATCACTTACTAATCCATTATTAGGGGAACTGTGAAATGATCCAACCATTCTGGAGAGCAATTTGGAACTATGCTCAAAGAACTATACACTGTGCATACCCTTTAACCCAGCAATGCCATTAATGAGTTTATATCCCAAAGAAATTATAAAGTAGGGAGAAAGACTCCATAAGTGCAAAAATGGTTGTAGTGACCCTTTTTGTGTTGGTAATTAATTGAAAAATGAGTAGATGCTCATCAATTGGGGAATCACTAAATAAATTATGATAGATGAAAACAATTGAATAATATTATTCTATTAAAATGATGGACAAGCTGGGTCTTTTAGGAAGGCCTGGAAAGAATTACATGAACTAATGCTAAGTGAAACATGTAGAATCAGGACTACATTATACACATTAATAGCAAGAATGTGTGATAATCAACTATAAAAGACTTTATTTTTCTCAGTGGTTCAATGATCCAAGTGAATCCCTATAAACTTTGGATAGAAAATGCCATTTGCATCCAGAGAAAGAACTATGAAGACTGACTGGATGTAAATCAACACATTCACTTTTTCTTTTTTTTTTCTCTTGAGGTTTTCCCTTTTGTTCTGATTCTCTACCAACATCATTCACAAAAAATGTGCATTAAAAATTAATGTACATGTGTTACCAGAAAAAATAGAAAATGAAAAACACTTTTAAAAATAAAAAAAAATATTTTGTAACTATAATTTCACAAATATAAAATCAAAATGGAAATATTACGATTATTTCAATCAAATAAGGAGGCTAATGTGTGACTGTGGTTGAAGCTGTTCTTCTAGATATAAATTGATCATAGATAATTAATGAGTTAGCTAAACTTGTCAAATGTCAGCAAAACAACTGCTTTTAAGGTACCACATTTATATTTAGTCTTAACCTATCTTCAAACTTTCTACACATCAAAATATATATATATTCCAATGAATTCAGGTTAAAAATTCCTTGCTAGTGTCCTCTTAGTTATAACCCTGAGTTCTCTGTCCTAGTGACTTCTCTTGGTAGTTTGGTTCAATAATAATTATTATTTTAGTCATGAAAGTATAAATTCTTTCAAATTATACACTAATTAAGCAAACTGAGGAATAAGGTGAGTGCTCAATAGAATCTTTATGACTTTGAAATTCCTCCAAACATCATTCAGGAAATGGCAAAACGAAAAATCAACCACAAAAACAGCCTACCCTCTAATATAACGTTCTGACTTTCAATGTCAAGAAAACTATGTGAGAAAATTAATCAACATTTTCCTATCTAGAAATTGAGTTTTTACCTTTTTTTTAGCGCAGAGGAAAAACTAAGATCAAACTGACAGAAAACCCGGGACTAGAGGATAGGTTTTCTGATACTTCTCCAAAGCATTATTTTCTCCTTTTCCTTTTCTAATTATAATTGAATAATGAGAAATCTTTAAAGAAAAATTTTAGTATATGCTTCACTTAAAATATCAGATTCTAAGCTATTGTTTTAATTAATCTACAAAATTTAAATCTGATTGCCAAAAGAAAAAATGTAATACGGATACACACACACATTTGATAACATTATCTCTATGCCTAAATTCTCTAAGACTCAATTTTTGCTTAATAAACCATTAGACTGGTATGATAAGTAATTTTATTTTTTGTAAAGATATAATTGTGTTTTTTTTTTACTAATGAATAGATTATATTTGTAGAGTAGCAATGAGAACTACTAGTCCCAGAGGGGTGGAGCACAGTCTGTTCTTCCTGCCTACTTATGGGCCCCAAGGGACTATGGATTCTCATACTTCACCTCAATTCATTGTTGAAAGAACCTAACAAGGTTTTTTAAGTTCCCAAAACAAAAACTTAAGAAAAAAATTCTTAAAACTTAGTCTTGGGCTCATCTCTAGGATTTTTCCAAAGGCAAGTTTAGAAAGATACTTAATTTACAATGTAGATCATTCATAGGTCAAAAATAAGTTCAGAAGACTCACAAATATACAAAGAAAGTTAAACTTAAGCAACAATAATAATTCAGCTCTCTTGGCAAGTTGATAATTGAAACATCAAGGCATGATATAGTTTTGAAGACTGCTAAATAAGCTTTTTCTCTTTGATTTACATTGCATAAACTGCTTCTCTTTACATTTCCTTTTGATTTACGTTGTTTAATTATAAACTTCCTGCTCCATGTCTTCTGATAAACCAGTCCAAAACGTGAGCTTATTTTCTAGCCAAAAATTATCTTTTCCTTCAAGAACTATTATAATGAAAATAGAAGAGCATCACCTCATTTACCAATGACTGAAGAAGTTAAGAACTCTGACTTCTGGAACTCATGAAACTATCTCTAAATATAGATATTACCATTTAAAGACTGCAGGTGAGCAAACACAAACTAGAAAAATTCTTTCAGGGACCAGAAAGCTTGGCTAAGCTTATTCATTTAGGTTTTTGTTGTATTCTATGTGTAGGAACAGTTGCCATAATTCTGGGGGAATAAAGACAATCCTTTTCTCATTTTTCATGAAAAATTTCAATTACATGATTCTAGCTCAATAATCAAAAGAAAAGAATGAGACATATATTCTTTTTCTTTCTTAATTGATGCACCATGCCACTAGCCCAGGCCCTCACTACTAAAATGGGAAAGAGAAAGGAAGTAAGGACAAACCAGGTTTTATTACATCATGCCAAAGCATCAAGTTCTTCAAGACTCTTACCTAAGTGTTGCTGGAAGTTGCCTGGGGAACTCAGGTTCTAAAAGAGGGTTCTTCAAAGTTCATTCTTATGCTACACAGAACTCAATGCCATTGCATTACTCACTAAAGAAAAAAAATAAGAAAGAATGTGTATTTATTGATCATCTTGTATGCTGGACATTACTTTTATCACTGTTTTATAGACATAATGAATAATTCAATTGATTCTGAAGAGTTAAATAGCAAAGAATGCCTTATCTGGGCTGATATACAAGATCTCTCACCTTAGTGCCTAAGCAGGAAAAGTGTTTAGTCTGAAATGATGGAAAATGATAGTTGAAAGGAAGAACACAAACTTGGTGATATATGAGATGACATTATAATATCCCAGATCATTATTTCTTCTGTGACTATGTAGAGAAGTTATTTACTCAATTCAAGACAGGACTAGAAACTGAAACTAATATAGTGGTTTGTAAATATCACTTTTTCATGTTATTTATTATTGGATTATTGATGTCCAGCTCATCACCTAATTAAAAAGTTGTTACTCATTGGGGCAAGTGGATTTCTCTGCCCTTGAACTATGATCCAGAAGTCAGTAAAAGCAATAGATTTGTGAAATAACATCTGGTCCTATTGATTATTGGATTTTTGATGTCCAGCTCATCATCTAATTAAAAAGTTGTTACTCATTAGGGAAAGTGGATTTCTCTGCCCTTGAACTATGACTCAGAAGTCAGTAAAGTCAATAAATTTGTGAAATAACATCTGGTTCTACATACAGTTAAAGTACAGGGTCTATTATAATCACTTTTTGACCAATTTTCAGGAATCTCTGTCTTGATTCCAAAGCTGGTGCTGCATTTCTATTACTACCATCTAATTACATTACAGGTATTTTATTCTGGTGACCTTTAGATCAGCATCCATCCCCCCTTACAGGTCTCTATTTTTAAACCCCTTTGTTGTCTTAGGCTGGATGAAAATTTTATTCTGACATTTTGACTCTGTCACTTCCAAATTCAATTTAAGATGCCACTTTAAAATTGCTTGGAGGAGAATGTTGGAAGAACTCAGCTGAGTATATTATCTACTCCACCATTTTGGTTCTACTCCCTAAAGTCTTATCTCTCTTTTCATAATTTTCTTGCGCCATTCTTATTTTTTCTTCATTTATTCTGTTACCACTCATCTCTTTATTTAGATCTTTCAAGAATTCTTATTGGTTTTGCGTTTAATTACCAGTTTTTCTTTATTTGTACCTGTTTATCTTTTGATTTTGTGCCTTGATCTCTATCACTCTATCACCACTTTTTTTGGTCATTTTTCTACTTTTTTTTTTTTTTTTTTTTTTTGCTTTATGTCAAAATTCGGCTTTGCTCATATGGAGATGGAGATACATTGTCTAAATTTTCAGGCTTTTTTGTAATCTTTTTTTAGAGCTGTTTCTGGTGAATCATTAAATTTTTCATGTTTTCAAGGTTGTGAAATCAGAGAAGTGTGGTCAATACTGTCTTGGACAGTGCTCTCATTTTTACCCAGGAAGAGCTCTGCTTTTCCTGTAACCACAAGTGCTAATTTTACTCTTATTTTGGAACCATGACCTAGAACTGTGTATGGACAAAGCAACAGGGTCCTCTGTCATATACCAGCTCAGGGTTCCCTGTAATATTTTTTCTGACCAGTTGCCCAGCCCCCCTTAATTTATCTGGGGTGAGACTTTCATGAGCTTTTATTACTGCTACTACAGCTATTTCCTAGGCCCATTGCTGGTGCTGAGGCCATGTTAACTCCAAATCAGGCCCTACTCTGGTGTCACATACTTTTCTTGCCATCCTCTGAAGTTATCTCACACTGAAAAATTGTCTCAGCTTGACCTTATCTTGTCTCTGTTACATCATAATTTGACTTGACACATTACTTGAAAGTTGTTTTGAGAGATATGTTGGGAAAATTCAACAGGATTGCTGCCTGTACTCTACCATCTTGTTCCCCCTCCAGGACCAATTATCTTTAAAAGAACTTTTATTTTGTGAGCACATTTAGTGAAATTAATTAAATTCATAATTAAAATCTTATCACTATTATGAAATTTGTTTGAAATACACAATTCTTTAAGGATCCATGTACCACACTTCGAGAATTACTGATCCTTTCAGAAAGTATTTAGGACTTGCCAAGTGATTTTCATTGATTACCTATTTTTTTCCTCCACCACAAAGCAAATTTTTGACAAATGTATTATAAGTATGTTTATGTGTATTTTATGTATGTGGAAATAAGGCTCAACATGCATGAATAAATTTCTCCAAATCACATAGTTTTTAAGTGTTGGTTGTATAAGCTCTGGACTTATTTTGTCACCCATTCCTCCTGCTGATCAGTTGAATTCCCAGAAAAAGGATATTGCTCTGCCCCCAATCTGATGTGGGGTCATCTGACTCTAATATCTTTCACCCAGTTAATATTTTATTTTTCAATTTATCATCCATTATCTCTCAAATATAAGTTTAGAATCAATATCTCCTTGATTTCACATTACCTCTTAACCACAAGTTTCCCTACACTATTCCTTTTTTCATTACACATTTCTTTATATTTGGAGAGAAAAAATTAGAAAAAAATGGCAAAAAAACAAAGGGAGGAAAAAACAACGGTAAAAACAAGTAAGCATAGCATGTGTTGGTTTACATTCATTCTTCATAGTTCTCTTTCTGAATGCAGGTGGTGTTTTCTATCCAAAGTTTATTGGGGTTACCTTGGATCACTGAAACACTTAGAAGAACTAAGTCTTTCATAGTTTATCATGGCACAATCTTGCTGTTAATGTATTTCTGGTTCTGCTTCTCTAGCTCAGCATCAGTTTGTGTAAATCTTTCCAGGCCTTTCTAAAATCAGTTTATTCATCAATCTTATAGGAAAATAATTTTCCATTACTTTCATACACCACAATTTATTTCCCAATTGATGGCCATCCAATCATTTCCCAAGTCTTTGCTACTACAAAAAGAGCTGGTATAAAAATTTGTGAGCCCTTTTCCCTCCTTTATGATTTTCTGGGGATACAGACTTAGTAGTGGCACTGCTGAGTCAAAAAGTATGCACAGTTTCATAACCCTTGGCATAGTTCCAAGTTGCTCTCCAGGAAGGTTGGATCATTTCACAACTTCACCAACAATGTATTCATGTCCCAGTTTTCCCACATTTTCTCCAACATTTATAATCATCTTTTTCTTATCATGTTAGCCAATCCTAGAGGTATACAGTGGTATCTCAGAGTTGTTTTAATGTGCATTTCTCTAACCAATAGTGATTTAGAACATTTTTTTCATATGACTAGTAATGGTTTTCATTTATTTATCTGAAAATTTTCTGTTCATATTTTTTGATCATTTACCATTTTTTTTCAGATTTGTACTTCCTTTTTAATCTTGTTTGGATTGGCTTTGTTTGTGCAAAAACGCTTTAGTTTAATGTAATCAAAATTGTTCATATTGCATTTCATAATGTTCTCTAGTTCTTTGATCATGTTTCTCCCTTTTCCAAAGTTCCTATCCTAATGGGTAAATTATATCTTGCTCTTCTAATTTGCTTATGGTATCACCCTTCATTCTCAAATGATGTGCTCATCTTGACCTTATATTGGTATGGGGTGTAAAATGTGGGTGACATTCTAACATATCATTTTTCAGTTTTCCCAGCAATTTTGGGGAAATAGCGATTTCTTATGCCAGAATCTGGAGTTAGGGAGTTATTAAATTGCTAGATTACTATAGTCATTAATTATTTTGTTTTATATGTCTAATGTATTTCAATGATCCACCATTCTATTTCTTAGCCAGAACGAAATAGTTTTGATGACTGCTGCTTTGCAATATTTTTTTTAGATCTGGTACTGCTAAGCCATCATGTTTTGTGTTTTTTTTTCATTAATTCTCTTGATATTCATGCCCTTTTGTTCTTACAGATGAATGCTCTTTTTTTTTCCTAGCTCTATAAAATAATTTTTTGGCAGTTTGATTGGTATGGCACTGAACAAGTTGCCCAATTTAGTTAAAAATATCATTGTTAGTATATTAACTCAGCCTATTCACTAGCAATTAATATTTTCCCAATTGTATAGACCTACCTTTATTAGGGTGAGAAGTGTTTTATAATGGTGTTCATAAAGTTCCTGGATTTGTCTTGGCTGGTAGACACCCAAATATTTTATTTTGCCTTCAAATATTAAAAAATATATTTTAAGTGGGATTTTGCTTTCTACCTCTTGCGATGGATTTTGTCAGTAATATACAGCTGATGATTTGTGGGGAACTTTGCTGCAACTTTGCTAAAGCTGTTAATTGTTTCAAGTAGGTTTTAGGATGATTTTATAATCATATTATCAGCAAAGAGTGATAACGTTTCTTCTCATTGCCTACTCAATTTACTTAATTGTTTTTTTTTCTTTTCTTATTGTTTAAGCCAACATTTCTAGTAATATAATGAATAATAATGGCAATAACAAGCACCTTTTTTCACCCCTCAACTTATTAGAAATCTGTTCTATCCATTACAAATAATTCATTTTATTAGTTTTAGATAAATAACTGTTTGTTATTGGACAAAAAACTCCCTTTATTCTTATTTTCTCTAGTGTTTTTAACAGGATTATGGTGTAAGAATTCAAGCCACTCTCCAATCGACAAATGGTCAAAGAATATAAACAGACAATTTTCTTTTTTTTTGTGCCAAAGTGTTTCTTTTTATTTTTCACATTTGTAGAATGATTTTTTTTAATAAAGCTTTTTATTTGCAAAATATATGAGTGACCTTTCAACATTGACCTTTGCAAAAAAACTTTTTTTTCCCAAGCTTTTCCTTTCCTTCCCCCCCCCAGATGACAGGTAATCTAATACATGCTAGATAGGATAAATTATATGACAAATACAATACATGTATACATATCTATACAGTTATCTTACTGCACAAGAAACATCAGATCTAGAAAGAGAAGAAGAAAAAAAACAACCTAAGAAGGAAAACAGAATGCATGGAAATATTCACAGAAAGCGTTAAAATGCTGTGTTGTGGTTCACTCTCAGTTCCCACAGGCCTCTCTCTGGATGTATATGACTATCTTCATCGCAGCACAACTGGTTTGAATCACATCATTGTTGAAGAGAACCATGTCCATCAAAATTGATCATCGTATAGTCTTGTTGCTGTGTATAATGTTCTCCTGTTTCTGCTGATTTCATTCAGCATCAGTTCATGCAAGTCTCTCCAATCCTCTCTGAAATCCTCCTGTTGGTCATTTCTTACAGAACAATAATATTCCATAACATTCATACACCATAATTTATTCAGGCATTCTCCAATTGATGGGCATCTTTTCAATTTCCAGTTTCTTGCCACTACAAAAAGGGCTGCCACAAACATTTTTGCACATGTGGGTCCCTTTCCCTCCTTTAAAATCTCTTTGGGATATAGGCCCAGTAGAAACACTGCTGGGTCGAAGGGTATGCACTGTTTGATAACTTTTTGAGCATAGCTCCAAATTGCTCTCCAAAACAGACAATTTTCAGATGAAGAAATTAAAAATATTTATAGTCATATGAAAAGATGCTCCAAATAACTATTGATGAGAGAAATATAAATTAAGACTATTCTAAGATTCCACTACACAACTGTGTAGTGGATAAGATGGCAAGAAAAGGTAATGACGAATGTTGGAGAAGATGTGGAAAAACTTGTACACTGATACATTGTTGGTGGAACTGTGAATGGATCTAACCATTCTGGAGAACAATTTGGAAGTATACTAAAAAAGTTATCAAACTGTGCATACCTTTTAATCGAGCAGTATTTCTACCAGGTCTATATACCAAAGAGATCTTAAAGTAGGGAAAGGGACCCACATGTGACCCACATGTGCAAAAATATTTATGGCAGCCCACAAACTGGGCTAGAAACTGAAAACTGAATGGATGCCCATAAGTTAAAAAAATGGCTAAATAAATTATGGTATATGAATGTTATGGAATATTATTTTTCTGTAAGAAAAGACCAGCAGGATGATTTCAGAGAGGCCTGGAGAGACCTAAATGACCTGATGCTAAGTGAAATGAGCAGAATCAGGAGATCATTAAACATGGCAACAACAAGACTATATGATCATCAATTCTGATGGGTATGGTTCTTTTCAACAATGAGAGGATTCAAAGTTTACAAAGTTATAATATTCTCTGTTTTATATTTGATACTCACTCACTCAGATAAGAACATTAAAAAATAATGAGTTTATGGGAGCAGGATAAAAAGCTTGATATTCACCTTTCTTGAGGATATAGTATATGCTTCTCATATAATTTCCTGTTGCAAAATTAACATCTACAATAAAAGCGTATCATGGCTCTCAAAATAACACAACTGGGGAGGGGCGGGGCAGAGCCAAGATGAAGAACATTCTCTGTGAACTCCTGAGACCTTCCCTCAGACCCAGACAAATTGAGCCTCCGAACTGGTTCTGGACTGAGAGCTCCATCAAACACTTGGAGTACAATACACTTCTATCAAAAATCGATTTTGAAAGAACTCCGGGGAAGGTCAGTTTCAGACATGCAGGGGATCAACACCTAGCCACAATCAGAAGCCAGCGCACCCGGGGCATTAGACGGGGCTGGGACAAAGCGGCGGATTTTAGGCACCCAGGAAGACACCTGGGAGATGCTTGGGCCACTTTGCTCTGCTTGCAGGTAGGTGCTTTGGCAGATCTGCCTTTGGTAAAGGGTGGATCGAGAGCAGCTGAAAGGGTAGTCCTAGTGCAGATCTTGCCCAACCAGCCCCACACCGAAAGTCAACTCAGCAAACTGTCCCAGGGCAAATTGAAATGGCTGCAGAATTCCCTGCTCTGAATTAGACCTCAAAATCAAAAACATGAGAAAGAAGCAGAAGAGAGCTTTCACCATAGACAGTTTTTACAGAGAAAAAGTAGGGCAGACACCACATTCTGAGGTTCCTAAAGGGAATGCAATACCAGATGAAGCCACAAAGGCAGACATGAGCTGGTCCCCTTTTCATAAGGCATACCTGGAAAACAGACTGCATAAAGAATCTCAAAAGAGAGTTAGAAGAAGATTGGGGAAATAAATTGAGATTAGTGCAAGAAGAAAATAAGGCCCTGCAACAGAGATGTGAAAAACTGGAAAAAAAGACTGGTGAATTGGAGAAAGGTAACAATTCACTGAAAAACAAAATTGG
Source organism: Myrmecobius fasciatus (assembly GCA_023553655.1). Classification (NCBI taxonomy): domain Eukaryota; kingdom Metazoa; phylum Chordata; class Mammalia; order Dasyuromorphia; family Myrmecobiidae; genus Myrmecobius; species Myrmecobius fasciatus. The sequence goes on from JAJPUD010019352.1 coordinate 20,965, forward strand.
TGAATTGGAAAAAGGCAACAATTCACTGAAAAATAAAATTGGTGAATTGAAAAACATCACCAATTCACTGGAAAATAAAAATGGTGAATTGGAAAAAGACAACAATTCACTGAAAAATAAAATTGGCAAAATGGAAAAAGAATGCATTGAACCAAAAAATTCAATTGGCCAGTTACAAAAAAAGCTAAAAAAGATAACTGAAGGAAATAATACTTTAAAAATTAAAATTGAACAAATATAAATGCCTCAATAAGACTTCAAGAATCAGTCAAACAAAAACAAAAAAATGAAAAAATAGAAGAACATATGAAATATCTCCTAGGAAAAACAACTGACTTGGAAAACAGATCAAGGAGAGACAACCTAAGGATTATCGGACTCCCTGAAAGCCACGATGAAAGTATTTTACAGATCTTGAAAAAATAGTAGCAAAGTTCATTTGGAAGAACAAAAGGTTAAGAATTTCAAGGGAATTAGTGAAAAAAAAAGGCTGATGAAGGTGGCCTTGCTGTACCAGATCTAAAACTATAGTATAAAGCAGGAGTGATCAAAACCATTTGGTACTGGCTAAGAAAAAGAGTAGTCGATCAGTGGCATAGGACAGGATCACAGGTCAAACTAGGCAATAACTATAACTATCTAGTGTTTGATAAACCCGAAGACCCTAGCTTTTGGGATAAGTACTCACTATTCAACAAAAACTGCTGGGAAAATTGGAAACTAGTATGGAAGAAATTAGGGCTTGACCCACACCTAACACCACATATCAACATAAGATATAAATGGCTTCATGATTTTAGACATAAAGAGTCATATTATAAGCAAATTAGAGGAACATAGGATAGTTTACCTCTCATACTCATGGACAAGGAATAAATTTATGTCCAAAGAAGAACTAGAACTCTTAATGTAACACCAGATAGATAACTTTGACTATATTAAGTTAAAAATATTTTGTAGAAACAAAACTAACGCAAACAAGTTTAGGAGGGAAGCGCAAATAAATTGAGAAATTGTCTTTACATTTAAGGGTTCTCATAAAAGCCTCATTTCTAAAATATATAGAGTATTGTCTCATATATATAAGAATTCAAGCCACTCTCCAATCAATCAATGGTCCAAGGATATGAACAGACAATTTTCACATAATGAAATTAAAACTATTTCTAGTCATATGAAAAGGTGCTCCAAATCACTATTGATCAGAGAAAAGCAAATTGAGACAACTCTGAGGTACCACTACACATCTGTCAGATTGGCTAAGGTAACAGGAAAAGATAATGGCAAATGTTGGAGGGGATGTGGGAAAACTGTGAATGTTATGGAATATTATTCCATAGGAATGATTTCAAAGAGGCTTGGAAATACTTACGTAAAGTTATGCTAAGTGAAATGAGTTGAACCAGGAGAACATTGTATATAGCAACAGTAAGTTTATACAATGATCAGTTATAACAAATGTGGCTCTTATCAACAAGGAGGTGATTCAGGCCAGTTTCAATGATATTGTTTTGGTGAAGAGAATCATCTGCACCGACAGAGAGGACTGTGGGGACCTATTATGGATCACAATATAGTATTTTTACTTTTTTAGTGTATTTGCCTGCATTTTGTGTTCTTTCTTTTTTTTCCCCTTTTGGTTCCTATTTGTCTTGTGTAGCATGATAATTGGGGTGATGTGTATGGAGGAACTGAACATATTTGGCATATATTGAATTGCTTGCACTTTAGGGGAAGGGGTGAGATGAATGGAGGGAAGAAAACTTTGGAACACAAGGTTTTGTAATGGTGAACGTTGAAAATTATCTCTGCATGTGTTCTGAAAAGAAAAAGCTTAAAACAAATATAGTACTCTGACCTAAGATGTTCCAAGTAGCCCTAAAACCTGGAGCATGGCAGATAGTTTTATTGATTTCTTTAGTTTCTTTTGGAACCTGTAGTTAATTCATCTCCCAAGCAAATAATATGCTGATAATAAATTTTTGAATATGTGATTTATCTTTACTTTAAACTCATCTAAGAATAAAGCCTTCCTACTCACCAAAACCCCCATCACTCAATCCATTCTCTTTTGCATGTGACTCCCAGTTTATTGAATAATATAAGTAAAAATAGTGCTATTGTCTGGGTTGTAGGGAACCATTATATCAGATACGTATCTTCAGAAATCTTGGAACATAAATCAGAAGTTGTCTCATAATCTGTCATAAAACATGAGTGAAATAAGCAATTGGGATAATATTGGGTCCATAGTTGTGTTTGGTTGTTTTCTGAAAGGCACTAGTAGAGTTAGAGAAGTCAGATCCTTGTGGCAGGTCAATCTCAAGAGGTAGTTGAATTTCTTCTTTAAGATTTTTTTTTTATTTTATGCCACTCAGATTCCTTCTTGTATAGAGAGCAAGCAAGCCTTGGTATATGAAAAGTCAAGATTGTATGAAAGAATTGAATTTGCCTAAACAAAAATATTTGTAAAGCGGACAAGACATTTAATGGGCATGGGTTGATGTGCCATAGTTAAAAATAAGGTTATAATACTTTTAAAAGAAAGTTTTATTAAAGGTTCACACAAATTTATTTTTATTATGTATGCATGTGTATACACAGATCAGCATATGCATATATTATATCCATATAGTGTGTATAATATACATTCATGCATGCATGTGTAAATTATACAGATACAGGTGTAGATCTGGGTATATAATATATGAGTATGCATGCATATATGCATTTATAGGTATGAAGCAAAGACTAAAGGAAGGACCATTGCTTTACTACTCTTATTAGAAGGTATGATGATAATATGCAAGAGATTTTATAATGTACTAATCAACTATTATTTATATTTTCTCTTCCAAGGATAATATTTTTAGAATAAAAAGGAAGGGAAAACTATTAAGAAATTGATATCCAAGATAAGGAAGAATATATAAGACATTCAGGGTTCTTGTTAAGTTCAATTTACTAAGCCTTGATAAACTACTAAATACCCAATGTGCTAAAAAATATTGTGTCTGAATTATTGTTCCATAAACCAATAATATGTGCCCATTAAGAATAATTTTTAAAGTTCAACATATTCTATGAAGTCAAAAGTTGTATATATGAGAAACAAATGTGATGAATTTACAAAAATGTGGCCCTTTTTTTGGAAAGAAATAAATTCTGCTCCAAAAGATAATTATTTAAAATAGCCAATACAAAACAATTACAGATAGAATGTGGATACCCTTAGATTATTGTGTTGATTAAATGATTAAAGGTTTCAGGAAAAAAGAAAGTCAAATGGATGGAAAGAAATGTTAAAAAAAATTAAAACTAAGCTCCTCTCTTTGATAAAGTATAAATCCTGTTCATATAAGTTAACTATTAATAAAAGAAAGAAGACTTTATTTAGAGTGGTGTTTTTAAGTTCAGAATAATAAAAAAAATAAAGAAAGGCTATATTTCTTTGTTAGAATGACTTATGAAATGAATAAAAATGAAAACTTTAAATAGAAATAATTTTAATTCCCCCAGTAAAATGTCACAGTGTAACAGAAACAATGTGAAAAGGAAGTTGAACAATACTCTACTTACAAGAAATATACATTTAATCAAGAGAACTCTAGGTCTTGATATACCCACTTTAGGCCTTTGTAATGTCTCTGAACTTTTACAAAAGCTTTCTAATAGGTTTGCTTTACTTCACTATAGTGCATATGTGCATATAATATATGCATATGTGTGTATATAATGTCACATATATATCAAACAATACATGAAGAGAGTTTATTTCCAGCAGAATGAAAACTTCTCAAAACCAATTACTGATTTTATGTTTATTTTTGTATTTCTAGTACCCAGCATCGTGCCTTACATAGAGCATTTTTTTAAAGATTTTGTTGAGTCTAATTGAGAGTTACTCGTCATGCTACTGCCAAATCATTAAAAGTTGGAGTAACACTAATGATTTTGAAGAAATTTGAATTCAAGACAAAGTAATAAATGATAAGCTAAAACTTTATTATAATTACATATTACTATAATTTCTGTAAGAAATATGCCAATTTTAAATATATATTAGCTTATCTAATTATTAGACATCTATAATCAGTCATAAAGAAAATATGTATTTCTACTGAAAAGAAATATATTTTACTTAGTTAGACATTATAATACATTCAGTATATAACAAATCCAATAAAAGCACAAATAAGAAACAAATCATTGAGTTCATCAAATTACAAATTGAAAGAGTTATAATAGCTATGTAGAGACAGATGTGAAACAAATATTTTTATTTTTTCCTCTATTTCATTGAAGCTTTTTAATATTGAAAACATATGCATGGATTATTTTTCAACATTAACCATTGCCAAGCCTTGTGTTCCAACTTCCTTCCCTTCCCTCACCCCTTCCCCTAGATGGCAACTATTCCAACATATGTTAAACATATTAAAATATATTAAATCTGATACATATATATATATATAATACATATATACATACATGTTTATACAATTATCTTGCTGCACAAGAAAAATTAGATCAAGAAGGGATAAAATGAGAAAGAAGATAAAATTCAAGCACTCCACAACAAAAAAAAATTGAAAATGCTATATTGTGATCCACACTCAGTTCCCACAGTCCTCTCTCTGGGTGTAGATGGCTCTCTTCATCGTAAAGTCATTGGAACTAGCTTGGATCATCTCATTGTTGAAAAGAGAAAGGTCCATCAGAATTGTACATGGCTATTGCCATGTACAATGATTTTCAGAACTGGTATAATAAACACTTACATACATCAGTCTCTTCATTCTAAAACAAGTCCACAATTTCTCTGCAGCTTCTACTCTTAGAGAATCAGATACAATAATGAGATATTAATTGACTTATCCAGGGTAACATAGGCAGAAGTCAGAGGAAGTAGAACATCAGTGTAGATGACCCTGATTCTGAGTTCAGCTCTGTATCTACTACCACATTACTGAAATAGACATTGAGTAAGAGATCTAAAGTCTCATGGAAATTAAATATTTATATATTTAATAATGACTGGATACAATGAAATTATTAAAAAAATAATAAAAATGCATCAAAATTAATGATTATGCTCTGTGAAATGAACTCAAAGCTCTATTTAGAAGAAAAACATATCCCTGAATGACTATCAGTAAGAAAGCAATTAGAAAAGTGACAAACTAACAGGAGAAAGAGAAACAACAGAGATCTGAGCAGTAATCAGTAAAATTCAAAACAAACAAACAAACAAAAAAAAAAAACAAATGAGAAACAAAAATTCCATGAACTTATGGCAAAAGTACCATTTACATACAGACAAGAAAAGACCTCCTCCAATATACTGAGTTAAAGATAAGTAATTAATTTTGGTTGTTTGTGACTTCAGAATTTTATTGGTCCCCTCTACAGCAACACTGGTGAAAGATCAATTATATATATAAACAAAACAAAATAAAACAAAATGAAAGAAAACAAAAAACAAAATTCAAAAAGTAGATCCAAAGTCATATTTCTATCTAGTCCTTCCTCATATAGCCTTGTGTATTATTATATTTCTCCCCATAACTTTTCCTATTTTATCTTAAAATATATTTAAGCACCTCCTTGAAATACCTGACAAACTTTGTGTGTGATGTTTTCTGTTCTTAAATTCTGTGGCTATTTGACAAACCTTGGCTCTATTTACCCCTTTCAATTTAGCTATCAAGTGATCAATGAAGAGAATTTTCCCTCCTTGCCTTTATCTTATCTTTTTTTTTT
>JAJPUD010019353.1:0-26723 GCA_023553655.1 Myrmecobius fasciatus
GAAGTGGACTGGCAAGCTTGGTAAGAAACAGAGTATAATATATATATTTTTTACCATATTTAACATATATTGGATTACTTGCCATCTGAGGAGGGGTTAGGGGGAGGAAGGGGAAATTGGAGCGTAAGGTTTTGCAAGGGTCAATGTTGAAAAATTATCCTTGCATATGTTTTGAAAATAAAAAGCTTCAATAAAAAGATAAAAAAGAAAAGTATAAAGAGAGCGTCCCAACCCAAGATTGGTGATTCGGTAGGGATCACAGCCTTTTGAGCATAGGGGTAGCTGAGATGAAAGGGCAGGAAAGAACCGCCCTGGTAAATATGTGAGTCAGTGAGTCGCTTTAGGGCCCTCCGATTCCTGAGGGTGGTGTGGTTTTTGGGGTGGGCGAGGCTGTACGTGAGGTGCTAGTTAGACTAGTAACTCCGCTCCAGGGGACTCGAGGGCTCTCAGAGCGACTGGACAAGCCTGACAAGCACTCAAGCCTAAAGTGTAAGGAAATGACCCCAGGGGAGGGGAGTCGGGGTTGGGGGAAGAGGAGGAAAACCAGACTCAGGAAGGATTGGCTTTGTTCCCCAAAGTCCTCTCTCCACTAATCCGGCTGTACTTTTCTCCAACCCTCCTAAAGAAGGTCCGTCTGAGTGACAGTATGCGGCAAATATTGGCAGGGAAGGTAGATGGATGGATCCTGGGAAATAAAGGAGGCAAGGCCCTGGAGCTCCTTATCTGGAACGGAACCGGGAACTACTTTCATTCTACTGGGGCTCCAAACTTCTTTCTCCCAGACTCCATTTTCCTTACCCAAATGGATCGATCCAACTCCTCTCTTCTCCCCCCTACTTCTTTTAGCAAATGGAACATTCCAATCTGCCCGAGTCTCTTTTCCCCTTCGGATCTGCCACAAGGTTGCTAGGGACGCTTCCAAGGTTGCCAGGGAAAGCTCCGGACGTGACGCAAGATTGTCGTTCAACCCCGAACTCCCACCCCCGCCCTTTCTACACTAGGGCGTTCTCCCCGCCTCCCGCCCATCCCCCACCTCTTCCCCCTCTTTCTCCCCTTCCCCCGGGGGCTGTGGAGTAGGGGGGGAAGTAAACTAGGGGAGAAACGAAGCTCACAGATCCAGGCAAGGGTGGGGGGAGCGACGGAGTTCGTGGGGGGCACGCGCGACATTTGCATATATTCCCCGGGGGCCCAGGCTGCAGCTGGGACTGCCAAATGGGAAGAGGGTTAGTGGGAAGTGGGTGCATAGAGCATCCTTGGTGGGGGCCTAGCTGGAGGGAGATTCGGGAGGAACAGAAAGGGGCTGAAGAGCCCATAATTGAGTCGGAGTCGGGAAAAAAGTTGGTGTAGATCACCGGACATAGGTTGCAAAGTGGGGTGCACTAGATCAGGAATCATATATGGGTAGTTAGGGGAGGAAGGTGAATTCGAGAATTTTGGGTTCTTGAAGCAGAAGGATAATCTCTTTATCTCCTATTATATGTTGTCCTTCTTCCCAGACTGGAGCATGCCGGGGTCCTGGAGGCCCCAGTTTCCCACGTTGGGAGTCATGTTCATATTACCCTTGCTGCCTCTCCTCCTGCTCTCGCCTTCGGAATCCCCCAAAGTTCCTTATAAGCCTATCATCATAGTGCATGGACTCTTTGACAGCTCTGCCACCTTTAGGCACCTGCTGCAGTACATCAACCAGGTGTGTGTATGTGTGAAGGGGAAGAGAAGGAAAAGGGAAGTAGCAAGAGAACATTGGGTGCAAGGGAACAGCACTTGGCTTCCCTTTCAAACTCATTTGGGGCCTTCTTTTGGATTCTCCATGGGAGTTAATACTGATGTGGAGAAAGAGAGGGATATAAAAAAGGATTCTTGGGCCCTGATCTTGGGACGAGAGGAAGACTCACTTGAGAGGTACAGCAATGGGAATGTGGATGGTAGTGGAGGGTTGTCTCACACTGGCTTATAAATGTTCTGATTTTTTCTCTTTCACTCCAGACACATCCAGGGACACTGGTGACAGTGTTGGATCTGTTTGATGGGGGAGAGAGTCTTCGACCACTATGGGAACAGGTACAAGGATTCCAGAAAGCTGTGACCCCTATCATGGAACAGTCTCCTCATGGAGTACATCTCCTCTGTTATTCCCAGGGTATGGATTTTTGAACCATATTGCTAATCCTCACCTCCTTAACTTGTGACCATTCTTCCTTTACTTCCCAATCATTTGTACCTTCTCTTTTTCCTTCTCCTTACTCCTATACCCACTAATGTATTCAGCTTATCTTTTGTCCTTGTCTGTATGTATCTGGTGAGAGTAGCACCTAGCTCTGTTCCACACACTTTCCTTTGCTCCCCCACTCCCTACATTCTTTGCTATCTTTGGATCAATGAGATGACTGCTTCCTCCTTTCCCGCACCATGCTATAGGAGGCCTCATCTGCCGGGCCCTACTCTCTGTTATGGATGAACACAATGTGGATACTTTCATCTCCCTCTCATCTCCACAGATGGGACAGTATGGAGGTGAGTAGATTATTCCTCATACCATCATCTCTGAGGGGAAGGGAAGAATGGGAACATCTGCTGGATTTCCCAAGAGAACAGAAACTGGAGAGGATGTGAATCTGGGCCGGATTTCCCAAGTCCTTGAAGGAGCAAGAGCTCCTTTCTTCAGGTCTCAAAGGAGCTGGGCCTTGGGAGGGCATAATCAGAGTCCCCCTTTTCTTAGCTCTCTGAAGAATATGGAAAGGGTAAGTGCCTCAATTCCACTTGGCTGTGGCTTTCCCTTCCCAGACACAGACTACCTGAAATGGTTGTTCCCCACCTCCATGAGGTCTAACCTGTACCGAATCTGCTATAGCCCGTGGGGCCAGGAATTCTCCATCTGTAACTACTGGCATGGTGAGAGGAGGAAAGGGAACTTAGAAAAATGGGTTAGTGGCAGTGAGTGGGAGGGTCCAACTCTTTGTCTTTCACTCTATTTTTCTGTTTGTCTCTCCTGTTTTGTATCTGTATATATCTTAAAATCTTTAAAGATCTATAATTTCCTAAGTGTGGGTACCACTTTAAACCAATTCAAATGGAAACCCCTCTGTGATTTAGTAGATGTTTTTAAAGAGTTAGTGTGGCTGAAAAATTCATTAGGTTGTGGTCAACCTGGTGATATTTCCCTTTAATATAGACATGAAATATATTATATATATATGTGTATGTATATATATACACACACACACACACACATACATTTGGGAACAATTGTTCATTGTATAGATTATTTGTATACATTAATATACATGATATAGAATAATTGTATACATTAATATATTTTGTTATATATAGAATATTCATATCTATTTCATAGCTATGTCTATTATCTTCTCTGTAACACAGTCAGAATTGCCTTGAGAACTGAGAAGTTAAGTGACTTGATTAGTTTACTCAGCTAATATATGTTAAGTCAGAATTTGAACTCAAAAATTCCTGAATTCAAATCCAAATTTCTATCCACAGATTTCTCATCACAAAAACATACAAAACTTATTTGTAATACATACACCAACTCCACTTTTATGTCTCCAGATCCCCACCACCCAGACTTGTACCTCAATGCCAGCAGCTTCCTGGCTCTAATCAATGGAGAAAGAGACCATCCAAATGCCACTGGTGAGATACCCTGTCAATTCTCCTACTCCTTCCCTCTCCCCAGCTTATATGCCCACCCCTTTTATATTTCTCATCTCCTTTCAGGGCTTCACTCCCCTGTCTCTCCTTGATTCCTTCATCTAAACCTAACTTCTCATTTTTTCTTTCCTGGGCAGTGTGGAGGAAGAACTTTCTCCGTGTGAAGCGTGTGGTTCTGATTGGGGGACCTGATGATGGTGTTATTACTCCTTGGCAGTCCAGGTTGGAGACAGTGGAAAAAGGGTTTATGATAGACCATGGGGTCTGGGGAGTAAGAACTAATTGAGGGAGAAGAAGCTATGTCATCTAGGGAAGAAAATTCACCAGCTTTTCTTCTTTCCACTCCTAAAATCTTTTCAGTTTTTTTGGCTTCTATGATGCAAATGAAACAGTATTGGAGATGGAAGAGCAGCAGGTAAGAATCACTTATAACTCCTATTCCCCTAATTGTCTTCTAAGAGAAATCCTGACTTTAAATTTCCCCCACAATTTGGAAGGAAATTCAGCTCTGGGACTAAAATATCTTTCCCTTCACACATCTCTGTGTGTGTGTGTGTGTGTGTGTGTGTGTGTGTGTGTGTGTGTTTTCCTGTATCTCTATCTCTGTTTCTCCTCTGCCCAAGGTTTATCTCCAGGATTCATTTGGGCTGAAGACCCTGTCTGCCCGAGGGTCCATTGTGAGGTGTCCTACACCTGGGATTCCCCACACTGCTTGGCACTCGAACCGTTCCCTCTATGAAGCCTGCATTGAACCTTGGCTTTCTTGAGAGCATTCTTGGATAGTCCAAGAACTCTAAACCTGGGGATGCCAAGTTTGTCTCTGAAGATTCAGCAGTGAGTCCTGGCTCTTCTATTATCTCCTGGCTGTCTGACTTCTATCAAGCTGCCCCTTCCTTTAAAAGGGGGCTCCTAGGTTTACAGCCTTCCAGCTATCTGACCTTCCTTTTCTCATCCCTGTATCCTCTCATTCTGGGAGGGTGGTAGAAAATTGGATTTTAATCTTTTGGCTGCTGCTGTCCCCATACTTTGGGGATGTGAAGGGAGATCCCAATCCTTTCCTTCATAGGGGGAGTTCCCTTTAAATGACTCAGGATACTTCAAATTTGTCTTCCCCATGTATTTACCCTTTTTTTCCTCCTTCTCTCAGCCCTCAGGAGGACAGTCTGGAGTGGGATATCTGAGGGTCCTCCAATTGGGTGAACCCAGGCACAAATCTGTTTTTGAATTGTCAGTATTGAGGTATCTATGGCTTATGAGGCCTTTCTCAGGTTTGGGGTAGTCCCTACCCTCTGTCTTTAGTGTTGGGATCTCCCCTAGAAGCTGTTTCTCTGAAGACCCTACTCCACCAACCCCACCTTTATGTAAAAGGGATGTTTTCTCTGTATTTATGAAAATAAAATTCCATTTGTTCAACATAAACTGGCTTGCTCACTAGTTATGGGGGATAATACCTCTGTCCTTAAAAGGGGTGGAGACAGGGGCAGCTAGGTGGTGCAGTGGTTAGGGCACCAGCCCTGAAGTCAGGAGGCCCTGAGTTCAAATCTGGTCTCAGATACTTCCTAGCTGTGTGACCCTGGGCAAGTCACTTAATCCCAATTGCCTCAGCAAAAAAAAAAAAAAAAAAAAAGGGGGGTGGAGACAGAACTTAATGGTGGGGTCCCTGGATACCTGGGTGGAGGCATCTGTCCTCTCAATGCCCATTCTGTGTAGGCTCTTGATTCTCCCCAGGTTTGTTCCTGTTGAGGACAATCCTCTTTCTGTTCTAGCCCTAGGATTGTGGGACAGAGCCAAAGGCACCAGAGGCCTGAGTCCAAGGAATTCTCAGCAGGCTGAGGCCTACTAGATGGAATAACTTTCTCTGCTACCCCCTTCAACTCCCCATCTTCCTCCTCCCCCCAAGATAAGGAAGCTGTTGATTGGGAGTTGAGAGGCATTATTTGGGCCCTTTTTCGACCTTTATGGGATTGGGTTGGGTGTGGGGGAGTTGGTGCTAGACAATAAGCCTCCTTTTCCTCCAGCAAGGAATGTTGATCAAGACAGTGGTGCCTTGTCTTCTCTGGAGTAGGGGGCAGACTGACTCACAGCTTCTATGCCCCTCACAAATGCCAAAGGAAGCTAGAAACATTTCTTCCTGGGGCCCTAGCTTACCCTACACTTTTTTTTTTTTTGGGAGGGGGAGAGCATATTCTTTCTCAAACTACCTTTCCCCTGTTTCCCATTTCCTGGTCCACATTTATTCACTTTTATATTCCCATCTTCCTCTTGTCAAGTCCATTTATATATTTTTCTCCTTCTCTAACCTTACACTCTCCCCTGATCTCCTAATAGTTCTTAATTTCACTGTTGGGAAATGGGGACTTGGGACCACTGGACCCTGCTGAAGTACTAGGAAAGGGGACTTCTGTAGTTGTAGGGATTATAAGGGATGGGGAGATATAGGTTGGAGAAAGCTCCTTTGCAAAGGTTTATTGGAGATGAGTGGAAGGTATGTGAAAACTTGACCTTAAAATTTTCTGGGCTGGTGCTAACATTTACAGGATCTCAGCTTGTTGTAGCAGAGAGAATAAAGTGGAGGCGGGGAAGAGAGTAGAGATGGGAGGCCCTATATCTAGCCCAACCCCTTCTCTCAGTTTTCCTACTTGATCCTGCCTGAGACTTTTGTCTGCAGCAATCCCCTGTGGCCTGAGGGAGAGAGAGAAAGCCCAGGTGGGAATGGGTATGGGGTAGGAAGGGGGTGGGGTGAGGTGGAAAAGAAAAGGAAAAGGTGTTCTGATTGAGCTTAGGGATGATTATGATTTAGAGGTGATGGAGGATGTTGATATCATGCAAGATCTTGGTAATGGAAGAGGCATATGTAAAAGGTGTAGGTGTAAGGATGTCTTTTGTAAAATGTAATTCAGTTCCACAAACACATGCTATTATGTGCAAGGCACTATTTAAGATATTTCTGTAGAAAGATCAGAGCATTAGGTCAGAAGAAGAGTGTCTGGGGGATGAGAAACATGGAAATAATGGACAAGGTATAAAGGAAGACGGGAATCTATAGGGTAGTATAATAAATAACATGTATATTTATGTGTGTCTCTTATGTATCTGGGTAGCAACCCTGTGTAAAAAGAGAAGGAATAGTATTAAAGGCATATGCAAGGTGTTTAGGGTATGTTGACAAGTATTAAAGGAGTATAATATGACTGTACACAACTGTAAGGAAAGGTAAAGATTGCTACAGGTAGTGAGTGAGGGGGTATGACCATAGTCACAATCACGTTCAGCTTCTTGAAAAGTACATGAATGAGGGATTCCTCTTAGGGTTCTGAGAGGCTCAGAGCAGACAGAAATAAGTGAGAACATTCCACTAACCCCTTCTTACTCCTTTCAGGATAGCAACGTGTAACCCCTTATATGCAAGTGATCATGGGGTCTGGGGTCCGGGTTTTGCTGTGCTGTCTGCTATCAGGGTTCTCGGTCCTGCCCTTTTTTGGGGGTCAGAGGGCAAATGGGGACCTTCCATACAGGTGAGGATGTTGTTTCCCTAGTGGGGGTGGGAATTGGAACACCTTGGTGGAACATCCTTAAGTAACAAGGAGGTCCGATCCAGAGAAGAGGGCTTTCTAAGGGCATGTCCATTCTCAATCTCCATCCTCTCTTCTCCCTCCACTTGGGTGCAGCAAGGGAGTTTGCTCCAGGCAGACTTTGGTGGTTCCTTTTCGGTACAATGAATCCTACAGCCAGCCAATATACAAACCTTATCTGACACTGTGTGCAGGTCAACATGTCTGCAGCACTTACAGGTGAGTGAGTTGTGGCTTCTTGAATGTCCCAGTCTGGGAAGAGATTTAAATTGCAGGGAGGGGTGGAAGTTGAGTATTTGTGCTTAGGAACTGGGAGTAAGACTACAGATTGAGTCACCGAGGAGAGCTTGGGTTTGGATGAGATCCAGAATGGCCATAGGAAACTATATTGCAATATCTTAAGTCATTTGCTTCTTCTAGGACCACATACCGCCTGGCATGGAGGGAGGTTCAGAGAGATGTGCAGCAGTTTCATGCCATATGTTGTCAGGGTTGGAAGAAGAAGCACCCAGGGGCACTGACCTGCGAAGGTGTGTGGGGAGTAGGGGAGGATGGATGGTGGTATGGTGAGAGCCTGCCAAGAAGATGGAAGGGAGCTCATTTCCTATCCTGACTCCATCCTCTTCTTCCTATGTCCAGCCATTTGTCCTAAACCCTGTCAGAATGGAGGGATCTGCATTCAGCCTGACCAGTGTGAATGCACCCCAGGCTGGGGAGGAAAGCACTGTCACATGGGTGAGCATAAAGCTCCTCATTTCCATTCTCTAACTCTGCTCTGGGTGATCTAGACCATGGCACTTCAGGGCTTCTTTCTCTTCTTTAGATATAGATGAATGCAGCACTGGCATCATTCTTTGCTCTCATATCTGTTCCAACACCCTGGGCAGCTTCACGTGCAGCTGTCCAAAAGGTCTAGCTTTAGGGACCAATGGAAGGACTTGCAAGGAGATTCCCTCTGAACCACTTCCCAGTCCCAGTATCTTTAGTTTGACAGGTATGTGGAACTCTCTTCACAACATTGCTCTGTTATTAATGATCATGTGAGTGTCCTGAAGAAAGAGTCCTGACAATCTGGCTCCTACCTTGGAAGCCTTGTTTCATACAATTCCAACTCCATTCTCTTTCTGCATTCCTATCTCACACTCTCATTTCAATCTTCTCAAAATTGTCCCCTTTTTCAAGTCCCAACTTCAGGTGCATAACTCCCCTCCATTGGACTTAATGGCTTCTGAGGCCCCTTTCTAGCTCAAAAATTTAAGATTTTATGACCCTTTAGAAAAAGGAAATCTTTTCAGATTTCTCATAGCATTTTATATGACCATAGATTTAGAGCTGGAAAGGATCTCAGAGGCTCATCTAGCTCCATCTCATTTAGGATGAATAGGCTCATGTCTAATGTCAGCTGTAGCATTTTAATCCAGATTTTTTCCCTGGCTCCAAGTCTGACTTCCAAGTCGCTCTATGACATTTTCTGTTTTGCAGTTCTTGCTCTCCTTTATCTTATTTGTGCATGTCTTACCTACTGTCTCTTTTGATTAAGTTCTCTGAGAAAGCAGTGTCATTTAGTATAGTGCTCTTAAAGTTTGTTGAACTATTTTCTCCAGTTCGGGAGGCAAAGAAAGAAAAGCACTCCCTGAGGCTGGAGGTTGGAGAATTACAGGGTCGACTGGAGGTCTTGGAGCAGGTGAGAATCTTGTAGTGGGGACAAACTACTAGCAGGTAAATTCAGAGTCAACAAGGCTGTAGGACATTTAAAGGAACCCCGCAGTGGGCAAAGCCGTCCCAGCAGCACCTTTCAAATCTTTCTGCCCCTGCAGTGGGCTGGGCAGGTGAGTGCCTGGGTTCGAGCTATGCTGCCAGTATCTCCTGAAGCCATCCGGCCTGAGCAAGTGGCTGAGCTGTGGGGGAGGGGAGACCGCATTGACTCACTTAGCGATCAAGTGCTGCATCTGGAGGAGAAACTGGGCACCTGTGAGTTCACTGTTCCACTATCTTCTTTCCACTAACCAGTTAACTTCCTATGTGCTCTCTGTACATACCTGTATACATTTAACCTTCTCCCTGTACATAATGTCAGTTCTTTATGCCCCCTTCAACCAACAGTCATACCTTTCAACTTTTCCTGCATTACCTATTAGCAACTTTTCTTTTGGATTTTGCCTCTGTCTTCTCCATAAAATAATGGACAAATTCTTGGAAGAAGGGGTGGTGTTATTCCTGCTCTCACCTTCCCAACACTGAGGTGGAAATCAGCTCTAAAAGTCTCCACATATCTCTCTTCCCCCCCTCCCCCCATGTCTCTTAATAGGTTCTTGTGAAGACAACAGCCTGGGTCCAGGTCTCAACCACCGAAGATAAAGGTCCTTTTGGACATCAACACACTATTTTCAACGCCTGCCCTTCACCTTCTCTGCCCCTGGAATTTAGTGAAATCCATTAATACATGGCCAGATTGTCACCCCAAGGAGAGTTGCTAAAGGAATTAAAACAGCTGCAAATTTGGACAGAAAATGCTATCTGCATGCAGAAACAGAACTAAGGAGATTGAATGTAAATCGACACATGCTATGTTCACTTTTTTCTTTCTCTATCCCATGGCTTTTCCCTTGTGCTGTGATTTTTTTCCCCAATGATTCATAAAGCAATATGTATTAAAAATAAATTTACAATACAAACCCTACAGAGTTAATTTCCTAAAGATATTGTTGGAAGAAAAAGAATCATTTGTACAAAAATATCTATTGAAGGATTTTTTGTACTGTCAAAAACTCATTATGTAACTTATGTGTCTAATAGTTGGGGAAAGCTGAATGTATTGTGAGAAAGAAATGCAATGTAATATTGTAGCATAAAAATGATAAAATGAAATAAAATGATTTAAAAAAAAAAAAAAACCAAAACCGCTGCCAAAGGGAGAGGCAAGAATATTAGTCTATTGCAGCCCCGGTCTTTTAGCTTAAAATAGTTTAAGATCTTTTCCCCAACAAGATAAAACACACAGTTGGAGTCCTTCCATCTCCCTTTATTCTCCATATTTTGATGTTATTCCAGATAATAAAAACCATAGGAGCCAAGCAAACCCTTGGACTACCTCTTTCATCCCCTCCAGTCCTGTCTCCTGAGATAGGAGAGAAGAGTGTTTGGAGAAGAGGAAAGAGCAGTCCTGTACCTGTGACAGGGGAGATTACTGGAATATGAAGGCCCTTGGGAGGAAAAGCAGAAATGGTTGGGAGAAATGCCAGGGAGTCCCCTCACCTCCCCAGATCACAACGACCTGGGTGGGGGAAAGAGTAGGACCACCAAATGGCCCTTCTTTCCCCACCCACCCTCTCATTAATGCTCCTTAGGTTGGGGGAAGGGCATCAGCAGGACTGAGTGTTCCCCTAAAAGAATGGGGCTTCTCTTTTCCCCTCCCACCCCAATGGGGATGTGCTACTTAAGGCTGGGATCATCTTCTAGGCTGGAGATGGCTTCTTAGGCAAGGAAGCCTAGATTTGGCTGGGATTCTCCTCTACCCCTTTTTATAAACAGCGTCACCCCTTTGGACTTTTAATACTGAGGGCGTTTGGCTGCCAATCTGGACGATAGGAAGTGGGGGAAGGGCAGTTCCTCAGCAGCAAAGCAAAGAAAAATAAATTAAAACCTACTCCAGCTCCCTCTACCAGCTCTCAGATCTTCCTACTACACCTCCTAGAGTAAGAAATTAATGCAGCACCTGTAACTCCACCCTTCCCAGGTGTCTGGGCCTAAAGGTATAACCTGAGGCCTAAGGACTGGATTGGGTTGATTTGCTCCCCCAGGGGTATTTAAGAGTCGAAAGAGAGGATGAAGAGGATGAAGACTCGGAGGAAAAGAAAAGGGAATTCTTTGTGTGTGTCAGTGTGTCCCTGGAAAGAAAGGACCGGTATGGGTAACGCCGGTAAAATGGACTGTTCCAAGGAAAGGGGAGGTCCAAGTCCTTGGGAAAGAGGACTCCGCAAAAATCCATTGGGATGAGGAGTGCAAAGAGGAGCTTCGTCTGGGTCTTACTCCCATTCACAAAGTGGATCTTCCTCCAGCCTGGGCTCCCCAGTTGGATAAGTCCATTTGCATCCAGAGAGTTGGGAAGAGAAAGAACAGAGCACTTCCATAGAGGTGGATAAACCCACAAATTATGGGTGGGGAGAAGAGGAATCGTCCACTATGGGGTGGGAATGGTTTATGCCCAATGGAACATACCACTCAGGAGACAGAGAGGGGAGCAGAATGTTCCACAAACAAGATGAAAGGGAAAATTCGGAGAGGGGTTGGGGTGAAAGAGGAAAAGGGGTGGAAGAAAAATGCTTTGTCCATGTCCACTTCGGAAGCTGACGATTCAGTGTAGAGAACTATGGAAGGAGAAGCTTGGCTGTATCACAAAGGAGAAATGGGATGGGGGAAGTGAAAAGGGAATAAGGCCCAGTCCAAGGACCATTGAGTTGGGGGAGGGAATGTGGAGGAGTGGTAGGAGGAAGGCTCAGGGGCCAGCCTCACCAGCCCCACCAGGCTTCTTTAGATAGTCACCCCCTCCCCGGCCATCAGTAGATATCTCCCGGAAAACTGTGAGCATGGAGTGACGGATTCTGTCAGCGAGGTCCGGCACGTTGTCTGGGGTCAGCCCTTCTGTGGCTACAGGGGGAAGCACCCGTACCTGACATGTTCCTGGGGATGGGGAGACACACAGGCTATCATTCCAGGTCTTTCTTCAATTTTAATCTCCCCTTATACTCCAAAAAAAAAAAGCATTTGCTCAAGCCTCACTGGCAGGCTTACACATTCTTGTTAGCAGACATTAAATTTCTCCTTTCTGCCCCTATGCCCCTTCTATTTTCTCCTCTCTACCTCCAATATCTAACTCATTCAAAAAAACACTGAATATCAAAACTGGAAGGGATCATTTAGGAAATCAAGTGCGGGGCAGCTAGGTGGCGTAGTGGATAGAGCACCAGCCCTGAAGTCAGGAGGACCTGAGTTCAAATCTGATCTCAGACACTTCCTAGCTGTGTGACCCTGGGCAAGTCACTTAACCCCAATTGCCTCAACAAAAAGCAAAAAAAAAAAGTGCAATGCCTTCATTTCACAGGGGAAGAAGAGGAAATGAGGAGGGAGAGAAAGTGACTTAAGTCTGTGGAAACACTGGAACTAGAACCTGTTTCTGACAGTTTAGTCCAATTATTTTTTTCCACTGGATGGAATCTATATTATACTAGTTATCTATTTATCCAATAGCCACAAAGGTGCCTCCAATTATAAGTATGGAGGTGTATTTCAAAGGCATTGTGATTAAATAGAGCATGGAACTGGTTTTATTAGCTATGAGTTTAGTCAAGTCACCTCTGCACCACAGTTTCCTAATCTGCTGAATGAAGGTAATAATAATTCATTACCTACAAAGTTGAAGAAAACAACTAAAACTTTATAAAATGCTATACTACCACTGTTATTCTGGAGCTGTTTCCTCCTCTACAAATTGAGATAAATAATCCTTCACCAGATAGACACACCTCTACAAACTGAGAGGTCGGTAAAGAATCTCAGAGAGAAATAGAAGGAAGAAAGAAAGTGGAGAAGGGAGAAGAGACAAAGGTGTGATACCTGCCCCAGGTGAAAGAAAACATTCAGAATGGTTCAAAATTTTCTTCAGAAAAGGAAAAAAAGCATGACCTTCTAGATGATTGTTAAGGTCATTCAAATAAGTTAGTGCAGGGCCATTATTAGAACCCAGGTTTTTAGTCTCTTATGCCAGAACTCTTCCTTTCAAGGCCCAGCTCAATCTCTAAGCCTTTACTGCCCCACTCTAGCACAAAGTGATTCATACTTTCTGCATTCTGTAAATATCAACACCTTTTCTTACTATCTTGTATCTACTTGTTAGCTATTTTCTCATATATTTAAGCCCTGGTTTCCTAACTAGATTGTAAATTCCTTGAAGGACAACTTTATGTCCACCACAGCATTTGGCATAATGATTTATATACATAGTAGGCATTCTATATTTGTTGAGTCTGATTTCCAGGGACTTGACTAAATAGTCCAGCTCTGATATTCTATGGTTCTATGATTAAATGATTTCCTGGCTTTCAAAGACTCATATTTCACCCTCCCTCCCACAATCCCACTGGCCACTCTACCCTCTCCCTACCAAATCTTCATGATCAACATGATCAACAACATGTCCTCTCACCCGAGGTGAAGCGCCGTTCTTTCTTGCAGTAGAAGTCTTTATAGGAGGACATGACAATGGGGATAATAGGGACCTGCAGGAGGGGTAAGGGGGAAATCAGAGGACAGCCTCCCTCTTCAGCCCTCCTCCCCTGGTAGTCCCTTCATCTGATCATCTCCTGGTGAGCTTCTTCCCTTTGCTCATCAACCCACAGAGAGTAAAGGGGTCTGAAGTTGTCTGGAAAGTTGCAGGAAAAAGCTAGTCTGTCAGTGGTCAAATGGGGAAACTGAATTCTGACCTGGGCCTGAACAGCAAGGTGGAAGGCGCCACGTTTGAAGGGAAGCATAGAGCCATTGTGGTTCCTGGTACCCTCAGGAAAAACCCAAACTCGGACCTAGGGGAGAAACTGGATCAGAGATAAGAAGAGACAGAGAACAAGCCAGAGATAGAGCCAGTGTAATATAGAATGGAGAAGTTAGTGTCAAAGAGCAGATGTAACTCCGGGATATTAGAGATGCTTCTGTGTGGCCGTCTAATCCCCTTTTCCCAAGGGATTTTTTTTTTCTCCTCTTTTGGGAAACTCACGTTCTGGCTGAGCAGAGTTTGAGCAGCCTCAGCCATGACACTGATTGCGTCCCCAGTCCGTTTTCGGTCAATGAAGATGACTCCAGCCAACCAGCACGCTAGCCCTGCTGGCCCAGCCCAGAGCAGTTCCCGCTTGGCGATGGGTACACAACGACCTGGGAGCACCTCCATCATTCCTAGGACAGGGAAGTGGTAGTCATTGGAGCCAGTGAGTATGATAACCTCAGTGTCAAGAGCAGAAAATAGGTTGTGGGACAGTAAGGAAAGGAAATGCTTTTACTTGATGAGAAGAGAAATGGAATGACAGAAAAGTGACACCCAAAGAGTGTCAAGGATATTTTAGAGGGGAGAGAAGTAATTTGGAGGGAGATTTACCTCCCAGGCAAAGTTCTCCAAAGAGAGATCAGACTTCAGGTGAAGAGGGGTAGGAGAAGGAAGGCAGGAGATCTAAAAGTTTGGAAGGAAGAAGAGGGAAGAAGAGAATTTCCTAATATAGATGGGGAGGAAATTCTTAGGGAGAAAACAGCAGGGAAAGGGGGAGCAGTACTTTCTAAGATGAGAGGTTCTAGGAACATTTCCTGTTGGGAACCAATGTATCTGGGCTGTGGGGTAATGACTATCTCTAGGATAGAAGGCTCCTTGGGGATGAGAGTTTTAAATCCTAGAGGGAGAAGAGGGTATTGAGGGAAGAAATTTTCCTATGGTTATGAGAGAGGACTGTCTTACCTAGTAGGTCAAGGGAGCTTTGGTGGTTGGATACAACAACATAGGGCTGGGAGGGGGGGAAGTGATGCGCCCCTCGAACTTCCAGCCGGATCCCATACAGGTACTTGATGTGCAGCAGCATTAGTCGAAGGATCCTATGGGGATAGGCCCAGGATACCACATTTGAGTGTTTGTCAAAAAGAGTCACATACTTCTTCCACTTATTTCTCCAATATTCCTCTAACCCCACCCTTTTCTTGCCATCTTTCTTTTTCTCCATCTCAATTTTCCTTTCTCTTTTTGTTTCTTTTTTGCCTAATGCGTATGATCTTTCTCTCTTGGGTCCTTCTATGTCTTCCCCACTCTGTAATCCCTTGTGCCTGATACCTCTAGTAATCCATTTCCCCCACCCTATTTTCATTTCCATTCCTTGGGTTTCTCTCTTACTTCATGTTCTCCACGTTTCGTCCTCGAAGAGCACACACAGGGATGGCCAGCACTGCCAGGAAAAGGATCCAGCCGTTGTAGAAGGCCATTTTGCAGAAGTACTTGGCACTGGTGCTGTAACCCCAGAGCACAGGCACCAGCAGCAAAAGTAGCAATAGAAAGAGCAGCAGCATTGTCCATGGCCCTGGCCACAGCTCCATGCTGGCCACCTGTAAGGAGCAGTGGGGAGGGAGGAGAAAGATCGTGGGGCCTAGAGCACTAGAAAGAAGATATTGGGGGGAGTGGCCAACAGGGACCAGAGCAGAGAGACAATGTCAAAATTACAGATGGGGAGAGTAAGAACTTAGAAGGTCAGATTGGAAGGGTGGAGGGGATGAGGGGCAAAGTCATAGTAGAGGCAGGAACCTTCCATTCCCAGATTCCACCCATCCAATCTACTTCAGAAAGTTAGTAGTAGGGACATAAGAGATGGGAAATACCTCCCAATTCCTCCTGGCTCCAAAATATATAAACCAAAAGATACATATAAATGTATACACACAGAGATATTTTAAAAAATGTACACACAACACACATCAGAATACAGATTGACAGAAGAAAGCAAGATAGTCATACCTATGAATAGCCCAATAGACACATGCACATATATAAATATATTTGGATATATATATATATATATGGAGAAAGACAAATACAGATATATAGGGATAAGGACTAGATCTATGATTTCTTTAATGTAGAACTCCCAAGTGAGGAAATACCCTTTACCAATCTAGATCAGCACTTTCAATACAACTCATAGTTTTATCCAGGGTCAAACAGCTATGTGTTGGAGATAGAATACGAACCCAAGACTTCCTAACTCCACAGCCACAGTGCGTGTCTCAGAGACAGAGAAAGCTAAACACACCCAGAGAATCCCTATTTCACCCAAATTTTCCCCTTAATCCCCCCCTAAAAATACATAGACAAATCTAAGGACAGACAGATACAGATTGTCCCACCCAATATACAAGAGGAAACATGGTGAGGATTACATAGGTGACAAGTAAGAATCCCACAGAACTATAAAGAATCCATAGTACTGTGAAATAAGAGCTGGGGTATGTGTGTGTATATCTAAGATTACACTACCTGCCTCAGGAGGAAGAAATGGCACAGGAGGAAAAAGAAGACAATATGACGTCTCTCTCAGTAGTGGACCCAATTTATCTTCCTTCTCCTCCCCCCCATTAAGGGAAAGCAGTGGCTGACAAGTGTCAAAGGTAAAAGAGAGATATCAATCCTATTGGTCAAGTGTGATAGCATCACAAGGAAGAAACATGTGACAAACAAACATTTTCAAGTGGCTTGGCAGAGAAGACATAACTGAACAGGGACATACAAATTCACTTATAGTACATTACCTATGTCTCTTTCTCTTTCCTGAGAATGATTAACATGAGAATATGTACAGGATGGTAATAACACTAAGCACACTATATATTTGCTTATACGATAGTAGGAAACACCTAATAGACACAACTTAAAACTTAAGTTTTAACTTTTAAGTTTAATTTAAAATTTAACTTAAAATGGAGAGGATAAGGGTCCTCATGGGGGAAGGGGCAACCAGATCAGAGAATAAGTAGATTTTGGGAATGAAGAAATGATGACCTCCATGTGTAACAATTCTCTGAACACATACACGCACATACATATATGCACCAGATGAAGACAAGAATGATGACATGCTCATGCTGTTCATAACAACAACACCAGGTATTTAATACAGTGTAGCCCCATAGACACTAACATTTCTAACATAAAAAATGATGTACTCTGAGCACATGCACAACATACCAAAAGTATAACATGCTTTCATAAAGAACATAGAAATCATGGGGATGTCATAACTACTGGAGAAGGAATGGGAAAGTGCACAGGGAAAATTCAATAATGTGAAGAGGCAGAATGGTGGTAACATAATGGAAGAATGAATACAACAAATCTAAATCATATAGAGATAACATTCAATGCAGTACAGAAATATAAAGAGTACTAATAAAATGCCTGGGGTGAAAATAACATGCCAAATCATTAAACATGCAAATAATGAAAATAGTGGAATGAATTTTCAACATTAATAAAAACATGGACAGATGGGAGTGACATATTCATGCACATGCCATATGAGAACACACTGACAAATTACAGCAGTAGTATAGATAACATATCATGCAGAAATATGGGTCAAGTCAAATACATGCAAGGGCATATGAATATGAGATGGGTTTTGTGTATCTGGAGATCCATTACCCTGTCCAGGACTATGTATACATGATTCCTCAGGAACACATATCTAAGAATACCCAGAGAATACCCAACCATATCAGAGTGTCAGATGTTACATAAACATATTGTTTATAAAACATTACAGGAAAGAAATGGTGAAATAGATGTTATCATTTGACCAGAAATTCTATGCCAGTATAACATAAGATATAAGTGCTCAAGCAATGCTAGAAATTCTTAGAAAAACAAATGCAGCAAAAAGGGTTAATAAAACATAAAGATATGGGTTAAAAATAAATTAAATCACAGACTCAGGCACCTGATTGTCCTATGGGGCAATAATCACAGGTATAAACCTATGAAGTGAAACAAAACATGCCATGGGCACAATATATATCTGTGTGTGTGTGTGTGTGTGTGTATACTAAAAACATGTGAAGACAACTACCTTGGTAGTGAAAGTCTTGGGCAGAGCATATGAACATAAACATACAACTAATATGTAATGGAAAACATCTGAGAAGGTAGGCAATATATTTGAATTTGAATATACAGATGTGTAAGGTATTTAAATATACTCCAAATGGATATGACACAAGGGACACCAGGTCATATACTATGTGATTGGACAAGTGTGAACTTAGGAAAACAAAAACATTATAGTCACGCTTTCTAATGGGAAATGAATATAACATCCGATTAATATGAGCACATCTGCCATAACCATGGATCAGATGGGAGCACATTCAAACATATATAGGCCACTATCTGAAGCATGCACACTCAATGGAGAAAAGAAGGAAACAAACAAGACACGTGTGTCAGGAAGGGCCTAACATGCACATAGGAATGTAGAGACCTTAGGTTCTGTTCATGGAAACAGAAGGGTGTCCTGGTATAATCCTGGCAACCAATATTCTCTTGGAGAAGGAGTCAAGAATGTAGTTTATAATCTACACTCCTTCCAAGGGATACAAGGGACTGAAAGAGCAACTGGGGAGAGGGGTTTAGGGAATTCCACAGTCCCCTCACCAAGCATATTTCAATCCCATCCCATCACTATCCCATAATCAGGTCAATCCCCCCACTCACCAGGCCTTCCTCCATCCTTTTTCTATCTGGATTCTCTCCATCTTTCTCAGCCACTTCTCTCAAGTCTACCTTTTGCTCTCTTTCCCCAGACCCCATTCTCCACCTCCATGACCTCCCAGCTCCCTCCTCCCCCGACCCATCTCTCATC
This sequence comes from Myrmecobius fasciatus, assembly GCA_023553655.1. Classification (NCBI taxonomy): domain Eukaryota; kingdom Metazoa; phylum Chordata; class Mammalia; order Dasyuromorphia; family Myrmecobiidae; genus Myrmecobius; species Myrmecobius fasciatus. The sequence goes on from JAJPUD010019353.1 coordinate 18,674, forward strand.
CCCGTGCCCAGTTCCATCCCTCCCCCACCTCAGTGGGGTAGGGGGCCTAGGGGGCTGGCCCCCTCCCCAGCCAGGCTGCGGCAGCGGTGGTGGCGGCTGTGTCTCTGTCTCTGATGGGGAGTCGGTGCCAGGGGGCCCTCAGGGTTTAGGGGTATCCTAGCCCCGGCTGGTGGAGGGGCTGTGGGAGTGGGGGGCCGGACCCATAGTGGTGAGAATGGTGGGAGGGAGGGTATTCCCCCGGCTCTCTCCCTCCCTCCCTTACTGCTGTCTCTCCCTCGGAGGGCTGGGGCTGCCGATGCTGCTGCTGCCTCCCCCCCCCCCCCCAACGCCTGCTTGTTTCCGGGGCTGGCCAGGAAGTGGGGGGCGGTGACAGGCGGGCTGTCTTGCCAATAGCCTGGACAGGGACCCAAGCATTCCCTCCCTCCAGCTTTTGGCCCTCCCTGCCTCTTCTTTTTCCTGCTAGCTCCTCCTGCTGAGTGTTCTGCCTATTCTTTCCAGCTATCTTTTTCATAACCCTTTTTTCCTGGCTCTGGTTCCCATCGTTCCTGGCTTTCCCTGCTCATTTAAGGCCCCCTTCTTTTCAGTTCTCTCAGCTTTCTTCTCTCTGTCCATTAGGATCCCTTTCCTTTTTTTCCATTCCTCTGCTCATTACTCATCATCCTTTTTCACCAGCTGCTTTCCCTCAACTCTATTTCAGCCTCTCCCATCTTTATCTGTCGTCTCTCCTAATCTTTCTATCTATCCCTGTCCTGTGGCTGTCCTCTTCTTTCGGTTCTCCCATTATCTCTATGGTCTCTCAGAACACTAGCCCCGTCCTCCCCTTTATTCATCTTGCCCTCTTTCTGATCTTCCTACCTTCAAGGTCAACCTCCTTTTCTAAATTCCCCAATTCCCTTTTCTCTTCTCCTCCCAGCTCCCTTTCTGCACCTTCCCTTTAAGGTCTCTCTTCTTCAGCCAGAATGGGAACTGTTCCCTCACCCCAAAGACGGAATTGTGTATATTTTTCCCACCACTGAAATCAGCTCATTGTTATTCCTTCTTTCTGGGAGTATGGACAGACCATACATCTTGGGGGTGGAATAAAGAGCAGACCCTAACCCCTAAAGGCTGTCATCCCCAGTTTCTAACACTTTTTTTCTGGCAGTCCAACCACATCCATGACCCCAGCTTCCCACACTTATTTTTTGTCCTCTCCCTCCCCTGGCACTCTTCTTCTAAGTATAGCTTTATTCCTTTCACACAATTCTCCTTTTTATCTCTTTCTAAACAAAACAAAACAAAATATTTTATCATCACCATCTTCCCTTCTTTTCCTTGCTGTCTTGCCAGGCCCTATTTTCTCTCTCTCTATTAAAAGCCCTACCTTCAACTAACCAACTCCATCAACTTGGGATAGCCTTCTTTTGCTTTGCCTTTCTTTCCAGCTCCCCCAGATGTTGGGGTTCTTCCTCCTTAGATGTCTTGGTTTCTCTTTGAGGGCCCCTATCTGGTTTGTCTCCTCCCTCCCATAGAACCATAGAACACAGAATGTCGGAGCTGGAGTCCTTGGAGACCACCTATCCTCATTTTACAAAAGCCCAAGGAAACTGATACGAAAGGAGACAACAAGCTTCTCTCTCCCTCTCCTTCCCTACAAACTCCTCCCTCTCACCCTCCTTATAATTAACCTAAATGTCTCAGTGGCCAGGCCTCCAAACCAGGGCAGGGGAGAGACTGGAGATGGGATGGATGAAGGAGGGGTTGGGAAGAAGCGGGGGTGGAGGGGGTGGGGTGTGGGGTGAGGGTGGTGGTGAAGGGTGTGCTATTACCAGGTTGCTGTGCTTGGGCCACAGAGGAGGGAGATTCACTGCCTAGGCCTGGCTGCCTACACCAAACACCTGAGCCACGCTGAGCTGTAGCGGGTAGGATAGGGACACCCTGCCCTGGAAGAAGACCCCAGTTCTGCTTGGTGTGTCACAGGGAGGAAGGGGCGGTTCTAATTCTAGCTCTGCAGATCATGGCAGAATCATTAGAGCATCAGAACTGGAAAGAACGTCGGAGATCATCCAAAGCATGATGGAGACAAGAATGTACAGCTCCTCTTTGCAATGATGACCGAAACATTAGGATCTGGCGGAAGGCCAGTGACTCCCGAGGTCACCCCGAAAATCAGAGACTGAGTCAGAATTTGAACCCAAGTTCTCTCATTCCAAATTCAGCACTGAACTAGATTTAAAATCGTTTCTGCTCTGTGCGTCATCGAAGAAAGGAACCTGGGGAGTTCCGCTCCGTGCGTAGGCCAAGACTAAGGGGAACGGAGTGCGTGTGCACTCTTAGGTATGTGGGGGTGGGGCGGGAAGTTTTATAAAACAAGCGATGGATCTGTGACGTCAAGGAGATGGGGCCAATCGCCGTTCTCCGGGCAATATCTTTATAAAAAGCGCCGGACATACTCAGATTCGGTTTCTTACGTCACCGAAACGGCTGAAGCCATTTTGAACTTGGTGACTAGCATAATTCCTTTTGTTTCCAACCCTGGCTAATCTGCGAGGTCTACAGGTAGCCAATCAAATTTGAGGGTTTGGGTAGACGTGACGAACGGAGAAGGAATTTAAGGCTGGGGATGGTGGCCAAACCAAGACCAATGGCAACCCAGTCGCTGTAGCAACGAGAAAGATGGCGAGTAAAGGGGCGGATCCAAGGAAGCCAAACTTCCTCCGAATAGGCCCACTCTAGCTCTCACATGCACTCTTGCGACCATTTCCTAGCCAACCGGCTGCTTCGGAATTTACGTTCTCATAGTCCAATAGGATCCCTGGATTGTGAAGGAAGTGAAGGAAGGAGGGGGGCGGGAGTTGGCTGGATTATTAATAGCTAGAATCTATGTTCTGGAGCCAATTGAGCACAACACATAGCAATGGGAGACGAGTGGTGGTGCTGACATAGTGGACTCTTTGCTGCGAACAATAGGACCTGCCAGAACATATATTACAACTTATCCTATGACGCAGAATTTTGACTGGCGACTGCTTTGTCCAATAATCATTCTTTAAGGGCGGGGCAATATGTGCCTCTCCCTCCCCAGATTGGCGACCAATCCTTACTTTGCGAATGCGATGTGACTGATGCGCAGGATCACCAATGAAGTCTCGAAAACCTTGAAGGATGACCAATGGGCGAGAGCAGGGGGGCGGGCTTTTCGGGCCTTCGGGGTTTGTGTATGTGTTTAGTGGGGGAAGACCTGGGTTGCGCGGGCAACAGTTGAGGGGCCATGGCAGCGGCCAGGAAGGAGGACGGGGGCTCCGAAGGGCCAAACCGAGACCGGGGAGGGGCAGGTGCGGCCTTCGAGTGTAACATCTGTCTGGAGACAGCGCGGGAGGCGGTGGTCAGTATGTGCGGCCACCTGTACTGGTGAGAGCCCCGGGACACCCACCCACACCTACACCCCCCCCCCCCTACTCCCACCGTGCTGATGCGCACACACACACACACATACATACATACATACATACATACGTATTATACTAGTGACCGCCTCAGAACATCCCTCTCTCCATACTCCCACCCACATTGCACTGGTGAGAGCTTCGGGACATATTTACCTCTACTGGTGAGAACCCGGGGACGGACACATGGAGACACACACCCTCTTTACTAGAAAGAGTACTGGGACACATACATACTCCTCTCTCCTGAGCTCCAGAAAATACCACTCCCCTAACAATCACTGTAATATATACATACATTCATACATGTTCTTAGAGAGCCCTAGGAGGCAGACTTCTAGTTAATGACATAAGACTGCCCCACATCTACACATGTCCTTCTGGGGACTATGAGAGCTCGAGGAGACAGACACACAGAAAGGTCCTGTATTGGTGTTCCTACTGGTGAGAACCTCAGGATATTTCCACTCAGTTCTCCTTGTACTGTCAGCAGCCCTAAGATACTCACAGCTCTTACACTTAGTATATAAGAATGGTGAGAATCCCCTGAAAACACGAACACCCTTATGCTAGTGGGTGATATGTGTGCATATGTGTAATACATATATGTAAGACATTTTAAGAGATGTATATTCTATTCTCAACTGCATTCCTGTTTATGTCTTGACAGCTTTAGGAAGTACACATAAACACACACACACACACACACTTCCCAGGTTTTTGGGACATCTATATATATACTTGTCCTAATGACAGCTTTGGATAAATATGCATACACATACTTGTACTGCTAATGAGAGCTTGGGATCACATATCTGTGCTGTTGATAGCCGGGGAATATAGACATACATATACTACTCCAGTGGGGGGAATTTGGAAAAAAAATGACACACCTGTGCATTGATGACACCCAGAATGCACATCCAACTTATATTTATAATAGCCTAAATAAATAGTTATAAAATATCTACTATGTTCAGAGCAACAGATACAAAAATTTAGCTCAGACGTGGTACCTGACTTCGTGGAGCTTCCAGGGGGATGTGACGTGTATAAATAATATATGAATGGATGTACAAAATAATATATGAAAAGTGCCCGAGAGGTTCAAAACAAAGTGCTGTGTGAATGTGTTATTCCTGGAGGATGTCAGTAAGGGAAGAATGGTGTTGGGTTTTAAAAAATAAGCAGTCATTCTAATAGTTGAACTTAGAGGAGGGGACACTCCAAGCCTATGGGGAATAGTGAGCAACTGGATGGAGTTGTGACAGCTAATAATCTAATTTGGAAAGTAGAGCACACAGAGGGGAATAATATGAAATTAAATTGGAAAGATAAATTGTTTCCAAATGTAGAGATGCTTGAATTCTGGGCAAAGGTTTTAGGGAATTTTGAACAGAATGACTTGACCAATATTTAAAGAAGATTGGCCTAGCAGTAGCCTGAGAATAAATGAAAGGAGTTGGGAGGGGAATCTTTATTGATGGTAGTAGTGGGAATAAAGAGGAGAATATTGAGGAAAGAAAGTAGAGGTGAAAGTTAATAGAACTTGCCAACTGATTAGATATGAGAAGTTAAAAAAGGAAAAGTATAAAAAGTAATACTGGTTTTGAACATGAGAGTCTGTAGGAATCATGTTTGCTGCCATTGACAGAAATAATGAAGTCAAAAGGGAGAACAGGTTTGTAGGGAAAGATAGGATTTTCCTGAAATCCTTTCCTGAAAGGAACATTGGAAATCATTTAGTTTAGTCTCATTTTCTTGATAAAGAAATAGATTCAGCTAAATCAAATGTCTTGCCCAGGGTTACATAGAAAACAGGCCAGCACAGATTCAAACCCGATTCCTTTGACTTTGAATATAACAATCATTCTGCTATATAAATGAACTTAGATTTAACTAAATTGTTGAACTGGAAATTTTGGTCTGACAGCCAGGTGCAGCACCATTTATGTAACTGTAGATACAGTTAAGGAAGAGATGTCATGGCTGGAGATAAGAGATTGCTAAAGGAGATAGAAGAGGGTTAAGAACAGAACTTACCTTGAAGGGTTGAGAAGAGGAGCCAGCCAAGGAGACAAGGCATTATTAGAGATGGAGGAAAACTCTGAAGTGGCATCTCTGAAGTCAAGGGAGGAGATAGCTATCTTGAAGGAGGGATTACTCACTGTAACTGAGGCTATTGCATTTTTTTTTTTTTTTTTTTTGCTTTTTGCTAAGGCAATTGGGGTTAAGTGACTTGCCCAGGGTCACACAGCTAGGAAGTGTCTGAGACCAGATTTGAACTCAGGTCCTCCTGACTTCAGGGCTGGTGCTCTAACCACTGCACCACCTAGCTGCCCCTGCTATTGCATTTTTTTAATGTCACTTTGAGAGATCAGTTTGATGTGAAGTGATTTTTGAGTATAAATCAGATTGTGAAAGATTGGTGCTAAGGAAGTGAGACAAAGGACTGTATTGGTTGGGGAGACTTAGGGAATTTGGGGTAATATGAATTCATTTTGATGTGATAACAGACATGTTGAAAAAGACTGAAAGGTGAAGGAATAATGAGTGGTGAGGGGAGTGGGGCTGGGAGGCAGTTGGGGCCTGGGGCCTCTGTGTGTCTTCTATCTGCAGCTGTTCTGACCTCTGATCTCTCCTCCCAACAAGCTGGCCTTGTCTCCACCAGGTGAGTACTGGAGTGGATGGAGAGGGAAGGGAAGTGGGGGATGGATGCTGAGAAATGGAAAGGCCTGGGGAGTAGAAAACCCAACCTATTTACTGTGTACTCCACTTTTTTCCTCAGTGGCTGGAGACTCGACCTGAAAGACAAGAATGCCCTGTGTGTAAGGCTGGAATAAGCCGGGAGAAAGTTGTCCCACTGTATGGGAGAGGAAGCCAGAAACAGCAGGACCCTAGGTGAGAGGGAATGAATGAGGGAAGAATCAGGCTCTGGGGATAACTCTTAAGTCTTGAGAAAAGGTAGGTGATGGCTTTCTTGTAATCTTCATCTCCAACAGGTTGAAAACACCGCCACGTCCACAGGGCCAGAGGCCTGCCCCTGAAAGCAGAGGGGTGAGTCTTTCTTTTTCCCATCATGGCTCTGTATCCCAAAGGTTTCTTTCATCACTTATCTTAATATCTACCACCTCTTCATCTCAACAGGGATTCCAGCCATATGGAGATGCTGGAGGCTTCCACCTTTCTTTTGGTGTGGGCGCCTTTCCCTTTGGTTTCTTCACAACTGTCTTCAATGCCCATGAGCCTTTCTACCGGGGCCCAGGTAAGAGCCTTCTCCCCTTTTCCTCAGATGAGAATCTTCTAGCTCATTCCTCAGGACAAGGGACTCTTTTCTGCAACTCTTTGATTTCTTTTATAGGTGTGGACCTGGGACCCGGACGTCCAGGCTCTGGCTGGCAGGATTCCCTCTTCCTCCTCCTTGCCATATTCTTCTTTTTTTGGTTGCTCAGTGTCTGAGCTGCCCCCTCCCCCAACTAGAGGGAGAATCAGTATTGGGGGACCCCAAAACCTTTTTTTCTAGGTATCTGCTCTCTGCTAGCTGAGGACAGACACAGTTTCCCCCAACCCCATCCCTCTAAGTGAGGGAGAGGGAATCAGCTGAGTACAAAGTGGGAGAGCCAGAGAATTTTTTCTTCTCTAGTTGCTAAGCTCAGATGCAACTACATTCCCAGCTTGAGGGGTAAGGGGATAATAGATGGGCTAAGGGGACTGTCTACTTTCTCTCTACTTCTTCCCAAGTTCTCTTATTTGGGATGAAGAGAAAGTGCTCTTTAATTCTCCCAATTTTTGATTTAATTTAATTTTCCCCTCTATGCCTAGGACGGGTTCTATCTCCCTATCTTCATCCCCACTCTCACTCCATAATTTGTAAGGAATTCAATTAAAAAAAAATGGAAAAATATGTCTGTGGGAGCTTCCCAACGCTACTCTACTACCGCCACGCCACCCCATCCCACTGCTTCTTGCTCCTCAAGATCTTTCTTATTTTTTCCTTTGAGGTTCTTGGGCCAGTGAAAGAATGAGAAACACACAGAGGATAGGTTTATCAGATATTTAATAATCATTGTTTGGATGAGTGGGCACAAGCAGGGAACAGGTTTAGCTCTCAGTTGATGTGAGAGACTGATTTTTCAGGGGAAGTAGTGGAAATAGAGAAGGGATACTGGGGTCAGGAGAAATAGCATTAAGGCAGGGGAATGGGAAAAAAGATAGATGGAATTAGATGGGTAGCCAAGGATTGCTCAAGGTTCCCTTTCACTGTTCTCAGCTGTTTCTTGTTCTTCAGGTTGATTTAGTTCTGCCCGTTCTTCCTCTTCCTCTGAGCACTCAGGAACTTTCCTATAGGAGGAAAAAGGGACAGAGCCCTAAATATTGGCTTCTGCCCTCTGGCCCTAGGCTTTCCATTCTCTCCACTTACCTCTCTTCTTTGTGGAGTAGCCGCTGTCTTTTCCACAAAAGGAATCCCCCCAGCAGGGCAGCTATGACCAGGCCACCCAAAATTCCTACAATGAGGGCTAGTAAGTCTAACCCTGGGCCTCCCTTAGAGCCTGTAGGGAGATGACAAAACATAATGACGAGAGAGAGAGAGAGAGAGAGAGAGAGAGAGAGAGAGAGAGAGAGAG
>JAJPUD010019354.1:0-26722 GCA_023553655.1 Myrmecobius fasciatus
CTGAACACTTGTCTGAAATCCAGTTGGGACCCTGGATTAATAAATTGTGACTGGGGACGTTGAGATGAGAGAGATTATAGCCTAGCCAGGGAGGATAGGTCCAGGTGGGGCGCTGTACTGGGGGCTCTGGGGAAACACTGGGGACCTGAATGGAAAAGGGAGAAGGACATGGAAAGGAAAGTGGCTCTGAAGATTCTTGAGACCCTTAGGGACCATTGTCTACTGCCTCTCTCCATAACCCTTCTGCTTAAAGGGACAGCTGTTCTTCACTCTTATCCCTGGTTAGAAAAGAGCACCTTTGATCCTACACAGGATAGGGCCTTAGGAATCTCTGAAATTAGAGAAGGATCTATGCTGACTCTTTCGTTGGGAAAAAATCCCAGTTTCCAAATCAATCTTGAGATCCCAGGGCTTACCTACTCCAGTACTATGGACATAAAAAGACTCCAGGGTCCAAAACCACTACTTCTCCTCCATCACCCAAGCCCCCCTTATCCCCAAGGTTTCCCAACACTCACCTGGGAATCCCTGAAGCTCCAGTGAGAGGTCCAGGCTAGGCTAGGGATGAGAGTGTAGTCCCCTTCTGTGGCCGCTGCCTCAAGTTTCTGCTTATGCTCCGGCTCAAGGCTTGGTTACTACTGTACCAGGTGTGGGCAGGTGCTAACACTGTCCTTGGGGGGGAGGAGGGAAGGCGGGGCCACTCTAAGAGTCATGTCTGCCCCCTGGAGGAGAAGACTTGGAAGGACCTGGTGTAAGGACCAGTCAGCTCTTAAAAAAAGGAAGGAATGGCTGGACCTCGTTGACCAGGTCCCTCTCTTGAGCCTAGACCATGGGCCTCTTGCCTCTGTAGGGGTCTCCTATATCAGGGCTCTTTCAAGATTTCCCTGGAGTGTGAAAAGAGACTCAAGTGCTCCTAGCATTAGCTGTCAAATGTCACTCCTTCCCATCCCCATGCCCACCTTTTGCCTTGTCTCTGAAAACATCATTAGGAGAGGGAATACTGAGAATTTCTAACGAAGAATTAGGGCAAATGACTTAAATTAATTATAGAGGACCTTTATGTGGCCATCTCTGGCTACAAACAGCTTAGTAACATCTCCTTTGATCCTTTCTCCCAGCAATCTTGTAAGGTAGATAAGGATAGAGATTAGATCTCCATTTATAATTAGGAAATATAACTCAGAGAGTCATCAAGCTAGATGGTCTCTTACCGGATAGAAACAAAAAAAGGTCCTCTGTTATATAGCTCATACTGGGCAGGACTTTCCTCTGTAATGTTCAAGACAATCCCTCATTGATAGGAAACCCACTACTTCTTGTTAGCAATGTTAAGAAGTTTTTTCTTATATTGATCTGAATTACTTCTTCAACATTCTGCCCATGATATAGAATAAGCTTAATCTCTCTTTCACAAAACAGCCCATACTTCTAGCATTCATACTTCCCTAAATGTCTGCCTTGTTAAACATCCCTAGTTCCTTTGGATGATTCTCAGTTGACCTGCTTTTGAGTTACTTTGTCTTCTTCACTCTTCTGAAAATGTGTTCTACTTTGCCAATGTCCTTTCTAAAACATGATGGTAGTTTACCTGTATTACTCCAGTTATAGTCTGATTATGGAAGAATACAATGACAGGCTATCTCATTCTTGATCAGAATGAGGGTTCACTGACATTTATGAGAAATCAAAGACCTGAGAGAGGTCTGAGAGGCCCCTGTGGAAAATTTATGGGAGGACATTAACAAGTTTCAAGGTATGAAAAGGTTGCCATCCATATCCACTGGAGAGAGAGCTTGCATCAATGAGATCACAAAATAACCATTGCAATATAGAAATATAGAAATAGAGGCATTATAATGATCTTTTGGGCAATTCATGCCATATTTGACTCATAGTGAATAAGCAATTTACTAAAACCCTTAGGTCTTTTTCTGTCATGAACAGTTAGATATATGTTTTAGTATTTATATTTTTGTTTACCTAAGTGTAAATTTTACATTTTTTACCTATGAAAAGTCATCTTATTGAAGGTTGGGTACTTTGCATAGTCATATTGAGCTGGAATTTGAACCTAGCATTATGGTCTAATATTCTTTCCATAAAATCATGTTACTAATTAATCTCATAGCCTGTCCGGAGAGCAGAAGCTCTCAGGCTCCTGAAGGGGAGAAAGAAAAACAAAAATGCACACCAGTGATTTATTGTGATGGGAAGATCACTGGGCTGAGAATGGGTAGACCTGGATCTGTGACTGAAGGTCAGTCAGCTCCCTTTCCCAAGCCTATGACTTCTGTCTAGCTATCAAAAAGAGGGTTGTAGTAGAGCTCTAAAATCCTTTTCAGTTCTAATATCCAAAGTGCTATTATCCAATATCTCTTCTTTCTCTATATTCTAAGGCTTCTTCTAGTGTTGACAATCTATGTTCAAAGTTTCTGTGACTTTTTGATATTTTATAGTCTAAAACCCCTTCTAGCTCTGACATTATTCTATGATCTGAGAGCTGTCTGACAATATGTTCTATGTCCTTCCCAGTTTTGATATCCTAAATGGGGGCCCTCCCCAGCTCTGACATTCTGTGGCTTAAGGGCTCTCCCAGCTCTGACATTCTGTGGTCTAAGAGCTCTCCCAGCTCTGACATTTTATATTCTAAGGGTCTGACATCTTGTAGTCTAAGGCCCCTCTTGGCTCTGACATTTTTCAATGAGGTCCTTTCTGGCCCTTTAGCTTCATACTTTTTCCTCTTAGTCTCACCTATGCTGGGTATTGCAACCCCAATCCTCAGAGCAGCTTGGGGTAAGATCAGGAGGCAGAGCACTACATTCACCTTTGCTCTGACTTCAGGAACAGGGCTGGAGAAGTTTTAGAAAGCCCTTTCCCTCCCCCAGTGAACCCCTAAAACCCCAAACTGAACTTCCTGATCCCAGAAGCAAGAGTGGGAAGTGGGGAGAGGCACAGAGTTAAGATTCTGGGATAGAGATGAGGGAGCAGGGGAAGGGACCTTAGATCATGAGCAGTCAGCTCCAAGAGAATTGAGTTCTCCCCAATGGAAAGTTTCTTAGTTAACAGCAGAGAGTTCTCTCCCTAGAGTCTGTTTTTATTTTGCTAGGTGGTTTATATAGGTTGTTTTCTGCCCTTGCAGAACCTCCAGAGAGAAGGTCACAAAGTTCTCTGGCCCTGTCCAGCTCTAAATCTGTATGATCCTAGACTCCCAAAACTTTTGGCAAGGTGTTAAAGTGATCCCATGTGCTTTGGACTCTTATTAATGCAATCTGAGAAATGAAATCAGCAATAAAATGAGGAATAAAGCTGGCCCCCCTCTTCTGGAGGAGGAGGATTGGATGATACTGGTATAGTTTCTTCCCTGGCCCTGCTAAGCATGGGGGCTGGGAGATAAAACAGTTCCATCTCTGCCTGTGAAGAGAATTCCTTTGACAAAGTGTTTGTGAGCATGAGCTTCTCTAAGCCCCACTGGGGAAGCCAGACATCGGGTGGACTGGGGCAGGGCAAACAGTGTTGGTGGGTTTCCTTATAGAGCCACCTCTCCTCCTTGGGTCAGTAGATCCCAAATAGAATTCCAGTGCTGTCTAATCAATACCTGCAGACAACCAAGGCCTTTCTGCCCTTTCTGATTGGTCCTCTCATCTCTAGCCACCCTCATCACTGTGGCTCCACTCATCTTTCTGAGACAGGACCTCAAGGCCAAGAGCAAAGACATTCTTCCCTCTCTGATTTGTTTTTCTCATCACTTCCCCATCCCACCCCTACAAAGACCTTACCAGGAATTACAATAACTTAGCTCCTTATCACATATAAACATTTATAGATCCATATACTGTCTGAGCTGGAAAGGATCTTACCTTTTGAGATTATCTGGCCAAGGTAACTCCCCAGGCTGCTGATTAAAATCATCTGAGGCTTTTGTACCTGTGATCAGCCCTGCTCTCTGCTCGGCAGGTGTTTTCTCCTTTGTGACTTTTCATGTTTTGAGGCTACCTTGGGTTTTTCTTGTAACCTATTACTTCTCCATGTTGGAGACACAGCATAATTTGCCTCAGCCTTATTCCCTGCCTTTGGGAACGACCTCCCTCACTAATCAATGTATCCATTTGACCATAAGCTCCTCCAAGAAACTTTCCCCTACTAACTTTCCCTTGATAGCCTTCTCCTTTGGATTCTGGTTAGATTGTAATAACACATGAACATAGCAAAAATCTGAGATTTACAAAGTATTTTCCTCTAAGTTAGATGGCACAAGAACCATAATCTTCATTTTATAGATCAAGAAACTGAAGGGTAGAGAGGTAGAAGAGTTTCTTCCAGTATTACAACTGTAAATATATTGGAATCAGGAACTGAATCCACTTATATCCCACTGACTCCAAGGCCAATGGTACCAGAACTGTTTTGGACTTGGAAACTAGAAAATCTGAGTTCAAGTCCCAGTTCAGTCACTTAGGAGCTGTGTAACAGCCTAGGCAAGTCACCAACTCTGAAAAATGGAGATGCGAATAGCATTCACATCTCAGGGTCATTGTAGAGATCAAAATCCTCAATTCACTTCATTGATATACTTTGAGATGCTCAACAAAAATGACCTATTCTTACCCAACTTGACGTTTCAATATTCTTTGCTACTTAGTGTTTCATAATTGTTGTCAAATAATTTTGCTTAATTATGCTTCATACACCCCCCTCTCTGTGCCTGAAGTCAGATTCCTCCAATCCTATTCGGGTTTTGTTTCTTTTCCATTCCTCACTCCCCATCTTGCACTCCCACTGTGTGTATGCTTGGGTCTGAGCTGCCTGCTGGTGGGCTTACTTCTCTACTTATCTTGGCAGCTGTGGAAACAGTAGTAGTCAGGACTCATGATGAGAGGCAATGGGGAAAAGGGCCGGGCAGAGTAAATCATTCATTAGCTGTCAGCTAATCTCACAGAGTCTGGATTTCCTCATCTGTAAAATTGGGGCTAAATCCTGTCCTGTCAGGTTCTCCCTGGGAATAGGCCTTTAATAAGCAACTATTGGGAAAGAAAATGTTCATTGAACAAAGCAACTACAGATCTGGGTCCATGTTCCCATTACTTCTCTGCTAATTACACAGCCTTTCTCTTGATCATCTGTGTTCATACTGGTACCCATGCCATGCCTACATTACTCTGCTATCAGGGCTCTTGGCCCCTATTTTTACCCTGGACTCTCCTTACTTGGTTTTTTTTTGGCTCAGTCTGAAACAATTCCATCATTTGGCATCTCTGGAGTTTTGCGTTGTTTTTAAACTCAAGTTTATTTATTCCTTTCCCAACTGGCCTCCACTATATTTCCTCCATTCTTTACCTCCTTCCATTTCTGGGCCAGTAAGCTCCCAGGCTCTTTCTGAGGGGGGCATTCTGTGAGAAGGAGTCCACTATTGTAAGATGTCATACAGATGTCCATTTCTTAATGTGACACAGACTGCTAGGTCTTTTTTCCTGCCTGGGCTCTTTGCCTTCCTAGTGGCATCTCCCCTTACATTTTGGAGTTCTCATGCCTTCTATGCTATTTTGAAATCTGCTTTCAGAAAAGAATTTGATAAAGTTCTATTATGCTAAGATGTGAAGAAGAGAGATATTATGGTGGGGATCTTCCCAAGCCCTTCAAATCCCACTCCAGTTTATTCTGAAAGGCATCCAGATAACAGGCTCTCTAGCGTGATTCCTAAAGGCCTAACTCAACCTTAGGTAGGTGAAAAGCTGCCTTTTGGGGCAGCTGGGATTCCCAAGGCTGGCTGATGACTCTAAAGACTTCCTGGTTATATTTTGCATACTGGTCACAGATGGTGAATTTCTGAATCTTAATTTATGGAGGTGAAATCCAATCTAGTCTAACTGGTTATCTATGAAGGTAACCCAGCTCCAAATAGGGTTAGACACAGAATAAGGTAAGGGGACTTAACCCCAGACAGAGAGAGGGAGGAGGGAGCTATTCTCAAAAGAAATTGGGCAAAGCAAGTAGGAGAGGGAGAAGGTTAGGAGAATATGCCCAACCAAGGCTTGGAGACTTTGCCTGTCTATGATCAGAGATCCCTGCTCATTAAGAAAAACAAACCATAATATTCCATAACTTTAATTTAGTATTGTACAAATGCACATTAACCACAAAATGGATATAGTAACCTTTTTTCCTTTCTTTTTTCTTTATTTTCTTCTTTTTTTAAAATTATAAATACTGCATTCTGGGGAGTGAAGAGGATCAAAGAATGAGGGGAAGGAGAGAGAGGTTGTATAGGCATTGGGCCCAGTTTTCCCAACCATGTCCCTCCAGAGCAGCTCCTTCCATTGGGGAACCCCCTGAGCATTCACAATCTACTCTATTGTTTCATTACTGCCTTGGGGTCCTGAGGAGACTAAGTGGAACTGCTGATTATTAGGCACACTGGGGTGAGGATATGGGGGCTCTGAGCCATGCCATAATTGTTGTTTTCCCATGAGCTAAGATGTTTCAACTCCTGGTCTCACTTTGTGAATACTGGTGATTTGAGAACGAATCTCAAATTTGCCTGAAAGGATCTGGCCCTGAAATGACTAACTGAGCAACTAGGAGCTATGCTCACAGCTAGAAACAGTTTCAGGAGTCAGGGAGAAGAAGAAAATCTCAGTTTTGACTTGGGGGGGTAGTGCAGCCCCCCTTTTCTCCCTGAGAATTCAGAGCTGCCTTAGGTAGGGTGATTTGAGCTAGGGGAATAAAAAAGGCTTGGGCCCAATTCTGATAGCAGCAGGATTTCGAAATGGACAGAGTCCTTCCTTTCCTGAAGTGGACCTCCTTGGAGTCCAGGCTTCTGGGCAGGCCTGCCATGGAAAGCCAGCTAATGAAGATCAGCCCCCAGAAGTCCTTTGGCCCATCCCTCCCATACAAAGCCCCAAACTCTGTGGTCTTGTAGGAGACCTGATGCAAAGCCTAGATCAGGTTACCAATCAATGATTACACCTGAGGCCTTTGCTTCTTTTCTTCTTGTTACATGCTTAAGAGTCCTTGATTTGGGCACCAAGAGTTAACTATAAAGGGACCTGCTCCCCCAAAGCCTCCTTTCCTATACTTTATCCTCATCATGAAGCTCCATTTGAAAAGCTAATCTTAGGGTCAGGTTAAGTGATATGATAGTTTCTCACCAAAGAAGCAATCCCATACTCAGCTAATGTCCTTACTCCTCCAATCTTGTCCCATCCCACAATGGCATGCTGAGGTCCCTCTGATAGTCCCTGCGGCCCCACATCCTGCCCTTTGGTAATCCTCCTTCCCAAGCCCCACATCTTCTCTAAAATCTCTGAGGCTGGGATAGGGGCTCCATGTACTATCTCACGTACCAAGACTAAACCAATCCAGCATCTTCTTCCAAGGGGCTGGCACCGAGAGGGCTCCTGAGGGGCTCTCACTCCCATGAGGCACTGTTATTTCACCCTCATACTTGAGAAAAATACTAGCACTGCTAGCACTGAGGGAACCTGTATGATCAAGAGAAGCTGCTGCTATGAGGGGTTGTGCGAACTACAATGTGCATAGTTCATGGAGAAAGAAGAGGAAAAACATTGCTTGGGAATCTGGGGCAGGTGGGTGGTTTGAAGCTCCCAAGCCTGGAGAGTGAATAGTAGCCATGAGCCAAATGGGGATCAGAGTAAGGAAACCACCCCTGTGGTTAAGGGGGATCTATCTGATCCCCGAACCAGTCATGGGCAAGCCTCAAGCTGTCCAGAGAGAAGTGACTTCTCTATTTCCCTGAGGCTGCAGACCACCAGGGCTGCTGCCATTTGGCAAGCCCCCAGCGGCAGAGGATGCCAGCACGGGCGGGTGGCAAGGGCGCGAGGTGACCGATCTTACAGATCAGGGCAGGAGGCACAATGGGGCCTCCCAAGGAAGGCAACGTTCTGTCTTTCTCCTTCCCGGCTCTGAGGTCTGCTTGCCCAGTCCTCCAAGGCAGCGGTCACTAAATGCGCACCGTGTTAATGCGCAGAGGCTGCACATTCTTGCCATTAGCATGGCTCTGACCGGGACTGAAGTAGGAGCAGAGTTTCCCTGGAAACTTCTCCCGGAAGGTGTACAGCCACGACATATCATCTGCATTGTAGAAAATGAGCAGTCCCTTGTCATAGTCCAAGAAGACCCCCACCTTCTCCAATTTGTTCTTGACATTGAGCCGGGTCCAGGGCTCCGTACAAGCACTGTACTGGTTGCCATCATGCATGACGATGCAGTAAAAGCCGCGGCTAGGCTGGATTTGGATGCTGCCCTTGCGGCTGACGGCCTCATGAGCCAGCCCAATCATCCACTGGGTCTTTTCGGAAACCACTACCTCCCAATAGTGGACGCCGCTGCCAAACGCCTCTGAGCCCAACACGGACACCTCCACGTCGAAGCGCTTGGGTGAGTCCTGCAGCGGCTGAGGGTGAAGGTTCCCATAGGCTACAATTGTGCAGTCATCAGATAGGATGAGCCGCTGATGGGCAGTGACAGGATCCAGGGTGAGAGCAGCTGGAACTGTGGAAGGAAGAAGACAACATGAGGGAGAGGATCCAGCTCTTCTGATCAAGAGAGGATCATTGTAGCAGATCTGTAACCACAAACCGGTCCAGGCAGATAACACTCATTCTGAATGTCTGCAGAACAGACTGGGCAACATTGTAGCTAGGTTGGCAGTTTCCTTTCATTATCCCAGTATATTCCTTTTTTTTTTTTTTTTTTTTTGCTGAGGCAATTGGGGTTAAGTGACTTGCCCAGGGTCACACAGCTGTTACGTGTCTGAGACCAGATTTGAACTCAGGTCCTCTTGACTTCAGGGCTGGTGCTCTATCCATTCGCCACCTAGCTGCCCAGTTTCCTTTCATTATCTTGCAGAAATATAACTGTTACATACTTTTTTTTTTCATTGCATGGAATCTGGAACCCAGCATGGTTCCAATGCTGGGAGGAAAGGCCGTTTTAAAACCAAAACACTTAATTGCTTCTCTAAGACAGCAAGAGGAATACAAAGAGTTTGGAATAAAGAGAGCTCTAAGCTAGAGATCTTACTACTGAACATATGTTCTGTCAAAGACAGAAGGCAAAAAAAGACATACATACTAAAATATTAATCGTAACTTTTTTTTGTATATGTGGTAGCAAAAAAAAAATCAGGAACAAAGTTGGTGTCCATTAAGTGACAAATGGCTGAACAAGTTCCAGCTATGGTATGTGAATGTAGCAGAATATTATTGTGCCACAAGAAACATAAATATAAAGAATTCAGAGAAATATGGGAAAATATGGCTGAGGTGTACAGAACAAAATAAGCAAAATCAGAAGAGTAACATATACACTCCTCACTTGACCTACTCATCCTCATCCCAACCCTCCCGCACACTGTCTTATAGCTTTCCTTTTTGTGTCTAAATTCCTAAAGAAGCTGCCTCCGCTTTCTCTTCCTTGTTTCTCCTATCTCCAGTCTAGCTTCCAATCTCATCATTCAAGTGAAAACACTCTCTACAATGACCAAAGATCTCTCATTCCCCAAATCTAATGACTTTTCCTTTGTCCACACTCTTGATCTCTCTGCACATTCTGATACTGTCAATCAGATCATCTTCTCCCTCTTGATACTCTCTTCTCTAGGTTTTTGAAACATGGCTCTCTCCTGGCATTTTCTCTTTCTTCCTGACTACTTCTTCTTGGTCTCCTTTGCTAGATTTTCATTTGGATCATGCCCTTGAACTGTGGGGGTTCTCCCACTCTCTATCCTGGGCTGTTTTCCCTTCTCCCTTTATACTTTTTTGCTTGGTGATCTCAGCTCCTAAAGATCCAATTATCATCTCAATGCTGATGATTCTTGGGTCTACTTAGCCAGCCCTAATCTCTCTCCAATGGCCTATTGGACATCACCAACAGGATGTCCATGGATTGTAAGCTCTTCAAGGACAGGAGCTATCTCGTGACTTTTTATATACCCAGTTTTTAGCACAGTGTCTGACACATAGTAAGTTCTTGATAATAGTAAGTTTTATGTGTATGTATGTGTGTGTAGAGAGAGAGAAAATGTATATGTACTATACTATATGTATAGTATATGTATAATAATATAATTTATAATGTATGTATATATTATAATAAAGCTGACTGATTGATCTTAAATTCAACTTGTCTAAAACAGAATTCATTATTTCTCCCCACCCTTGCTTCTAACTCTCCTCTTCTTAAGAGGCTTTTATTGTAGAAGGTGCCACATCTTTTCAGTCACCCAGACTAACAATTCAGATGTTATACCTGGCTCCTTATGATCTCTCACCCCTCCTATAAAATCTGTTGTCAAGTCTTATCAATTTTATCTTCATGATATCAATCTTCTATGCCCTCTTCTTTCCTTTAACATTGCCACCACTCCAAAAAGGGGCCCTTATTGCCTCAGGCCTGGACTAATTTAATAGCCTGCTACTCTGTCTCCTCACTCAGTCCATCTTCCATTTGGCTATCAAACTGATTTTCCTAAAGCATAAGTCCAGCCATGTCATCCCCTTTTTGTCAGGAAACTATCACTTCTAAAATCAAATATAAACTCCTGTGTTTGGCTTTCAAAGCAATTTATAAGCTGGTCCCCTCTTACCTTTTCAGTCTTCTTACATCACACTTCCCTCCAATGAACTCTTTGAACAAGGGATGTGAGTTGCTATTTCTCACAGAAGACGTTTCATCATGGCACTCTCTGTGGTTGTCCCTTTGGCCTGGAATGCTCTTCCTCCTTATCTCCATCCTTTGGTACCCCATCTTCCTTCTAGTATGAGCTAAAATCCCACCTTCTAGGAAAAAAGTCTTTCTGGTTTCCCCTTCATGATAATGCCTCCTCTCTGAGATCATCTGCAGTTTATCTTGCACATATCTCTTTATACATTCAACATGTTTGTATGTTTTCTCCCCCATTAAACTTCGAAATCCTTAATGAAGAGATTGCTTTTAGCTTTTCTTTGTATTCCTAGCACTTAGCTTAGTACCATGGATAAGTGCTTAATAAATGCTTATTGACTTGATTTGACAATGGTGTAAATAATGTAATATATTATAATGTATATTATACATGATACATACATATTATGTATACATTCATACCTAATATGTGTAAAAATGTAAAGAGAATAAAACTAAAATGAAGATAAATGGTCACTGTGATGACCAATCTTGGTTTTGAAGAAGAGATAAAGATATGTCTCCTCTCTTTTGGCAGAGAGGTGGCAGCCTATGGATGTGTAATATTGCAATGCTGTTGTTGGTTTTGCTGAGTTGTTTTTCTTCATTACAAGAGGGATGAAATGCTAATAAAGAGAATACATCTATAAATTAATGTGGTATAAAAATGAA
Organism: Myrmecobius fasciatus; assembly: GCA_023553655.1. Lineage (NCBI taxonomy): Eukaryota > Metazoa > Chordata > Mammalia > Dasyuromorphia > Myrmecobiidae > Myrmecobius > Myrmecobius fasciatus. The sequence goes on from JAJPUD010019354.1 coordinate 11,353, forward strand.
AAGCTCCAAAGAAACAACTTCAAACTAATATCAAATTAATTGTAAATTAACATCAAATAAAGAGAGAGATCCATAGATCTGGAAATGGAAGGGAATGCAAAGGTCATCTGGTCCAATGCCCTGTTGTCTACAGTTGAGGGGTGTGAGGTCCAGGTGACACGGGCTGTTAGTGAGCTTTGTTTGGACCAGAGCCTGACACGGGTCTCAGAGGGGATGCATTCCATTCTCTGTATGCATGAGGAAAGAGCAGTGAGTGAGACGGGGGAGAAGGCTTTGATGGAAAAGCGGTGGGGCTGGCAACCAGATGCCCTGCTGCCAAGGAGTGGAGTGCTCCCTGGGGCATGATGGAATTTCACTCACTTGGGCTGAAGCCACAGCCCAGCTTTTAAAAAACAAACAAACAACAACAAAAAGCCTGCACTGTAGTTGTGACTCAGCTTCCATTTCAAAGGGGCCAGAATTAGAGGCTGTAGTGAATATCAGCCTTGGACCTGGAGTCAAGAAGAGTCCTTTTTCAGAGTACAGAGCTGACCCTGGACACTTCCTAGCTGTGTGACCCTGGGCAAGTCACTTAACTGCTGCCTGCCTCAGTTTCCTCATCTGTAAAATAGCATCTACTACACAGGGTGACTGTGAAGATCAAATGGAATAACATGTGAACATACCTTGCAAACCTTAAAACTTTATATAAATTCTAGCTACTATTATTATTACTATTACTAATAATAATGCTGCTCTTCATAGTTGATTGCCATGTCCTAAAATACTAGGTATGTGTCATGGTTAAGTGCCAAATTATAACTAATGTCCATTTCAATCCTTATTAGAGTTAGATCTCCATTTCCATGTCTACTTACCACAGGTAACAGCTGTTTAAATAAGTTTCTTCCTGGCACACAGTAAATACTTAATGAATGCTTTCATTCATTCATTCATTCCGTGATCATGACCAATACTAAGTTAAAGTGCTTATATTACAGAAGTAAATTTGAGTTTCATGAGTTTTGCATTTTGCACCAAAAAGCAGCTACTTCCCTAAAAGGAACACTCAACTCTTTCTTGGTCTGGGAACACTTATTAAAGGAGAAAGGCAGCATTAAAACAATTAGCCTAATCAACAGAAATATAAACAGAAACACAATTCTCCAATCTGCTGTTTTCTCTTCTCATGCTGTGGACATCTGCTATCGTTCAGTGAAGGACAAAATCCATCAGATGGGCATGTTTGTAATAATATCCTTCTTGATATACCATCCCCAGCACATCAGGAAAAGCAAAGACCAATGAAAAAGACAGTCCCCAATTTTCCTGGACCTCAACTTTTTATTTATAGAAGAATCCTTGCTCCAGCTCTTTTTTCCCTCAAGTTGAGGTGATGATTCATGGGCTAGAAGCTTCGATGCATTTTTGTATTTCTTGGAAACTGACTCTGTGCAAAGGTAAAATGGTAGTGTTATTACTGCCATTAGGAGCCACCCCCCCTCCACCTAATAAGCATGTCTGTTTCTCTGTCAGGAGGTGACAGAATAGACCTGACAACTGTGCCCTCTGGCCCACATTTCCCCAGACCTATGCAGTCTCCCACAAAAGCTGGATTGATGCTTTATGCCTTCCACTGTTTACTAGGCTCCTTACTAAAAAACAATAACAAAAATCCCAACTGCCTCAGTAACATGTCTCTTCCTGAGACAACTGTATTATTTCTAGAAAATGACAAGTCAACAGGAACTGATTAGGTGCCTTTACTATGGCAGCACTCCTCTGAATAGTCCTCAGGGGCTCTGGGTATGGTCTCTCCAGAACCAGGGGCTCAGAGATTGTTTGCAGAGTTGGAAACGCTTCCAGTCACCAGAAAATGCTTTCCAGGCTCCCCACATCCGGTGGGACAAAATCGGACTTCTCTGCAGCATTCCAAGCTGCTGAGGAATTCTTGCCTAGAGCCGATGAAGGCCGGGCCCCCAGAGACGGTTCAGAAAGGGACTAAATGGTCTTTGTTCCAGGGCTTGCTGAGTCGGAGGCAGTATGGGAAATGGAAGCATCCCTTGATGTGGATGGAAGTTTGTCTGACCCTGAGATTCCTGGCACGTCAGCATTTTAATGGGCAAATTGGGGCAGTAGGGAGGAATGGGAAGGGGGAAGAAGGAGACAGTTAGGTTTGGAAATATAGGAGCTTCCTGGATGATACTCTATCATCTACCACCTCCCATACTGCTGGCTTGGCAGGAGAGCTTAGGCAAGTAGACAAGCATTTATTAATCACTTACTCTATGCCAGGTATTGTGCTAATTGATGGAGGTGTTAAGCCCAATGTATGTCTTCCTTCCCAGGACTACTTCCAAACCACTCTTATGTCATCAATCCATTCACACGAAGGTCAGAAGAAGTGATAAGAGGACATTCTCAAGGTTTCTCTTATGAGACATAGGAGACACTGGCACAGGACCACCAAGCATGATGTGTCCACATGAAAGTAAACACTGTGCTCTGTGAGCAAAGCAAAATTGCAGTAGCTCAAAAGAAATGTGAGATGCACAAAAGTAGAGACATCTCCACCCAAATGTTCATATGGACTATTTACGCTTGACCTGTGGTAGAGCCTTCTGAACCTACGTGGGTCTGATCAGCCACAGCTGGATACACAGTACCTTGATCTCAACATAGAGAGGTAATTTTGGTCCTCTCTGAGTACAAAGGACAACAACCAAAGTCACTAACAAGGTCCTCTTTCAAGGTTCACACTAAGTACTTAAGTCTTCCTTGTCCATTTTCATTTATCACCCTCTATGACCCTTCCACAATCCCTGATGGCTTCAGATCCTGGCTCATGGTTGCTCTCCCCCCAGTCTCCTGCTGTCATTTTCAATAACCTCAACAATCATCCAACTTCCCAACAACCATCCAACTTCTCAAACATCCACCCAACTTCTAGGCACTTCAGCCCCACTGTGGCTTATGTTAGACAATCTCTATAGTCCTTTCCAACCTTGAGAGTCTGGATTCTTTCATGCTGACTGTAGGATTGTCAAAAGATCATTTCCAGTTTGGGAGGGGAGGCTCCTGAGAAGGCATCAGAGGGAACACTATAATTAGCTGTCTCTATTGAGTGTCTATTAGTCAGGCTCCAGAAGAAACACTATTCCTGTGGTTATGAGATCTGGTATTTGTTCCCAAGTAAGTCCCGGGTATATAGTATAGAGCCTGGTACCTCATAAGTGCTATGGAAACATTAGCTATTATTTTCTATCCCTTCTGCCCTTTTACCTGTAATGAATTGCATTTTTGTCCTCCATACTAATGGGAAGCAATGCAACATGGTGGATTTCTATTCCTTCTGCCTTCTCACCTGTAATCAATTTCATTTTTGTCCTCCACACTAATGGGAAGCAATGAAACATGGTCGATAGAGTGCTGGACTTGAAGTCGAGAAGATCTGAATTCTGACATTTAATAGCTATGTGACCCTGGGTAAATAATATATGATGTCTGAACCTCAAGTTTCCTTCTATGTAAAATGAGGGGGAGTTGGACTAGATGGCCTCTAAGATCCCTTTCTGCTTTAAATCTACAGTTCTGTGGCCTGCTTGTAAATCCTATGTGCCCTTTAGACTTCCTTGAGGGTAGGGACTATCTTTCAAATCTTTTTGTATCCCTAGCACTTAGCATAGACCCTGGCACACAGTAGGCACTTCATAAATGTTTACTGCCTGATTGATATGACTGTAGGCAACTTATTTAGCTTCTCTGGGCCCTCAGAATCCTCACACAGAAAATGTGGAGGTTGGTCTAGATGATTCCAGCTTTAAGCCACAATCTTTACTCTTGGACACTGAACCAAGGCATTTTCTGCTACTATATTACCTCCCTTATGGCTTGGAGCTACAGACATTGAAGTTGGAAGGGCTCTCAGAGAAGATGTAGTTTGTGTCCTTCACTCTTCCTAGACTCCTGGAGCAGTGTCTAGTGATGACTACAGATCCCTCCCTTTACAGAATCATGTTTTTAAATGCACAAAATAAAATTCATAGCATTACAAAGAAAGACAAAGGATAGTGAAAATAAAGATGCAATTTTTTTCACATCCACAGAACTGAAATCTATCCATGGACCCCTTGGGCATCTGGGGACCCCAGGTTATGAGACTCTGATTTACATCAACCCTGCCATTTTACAGATGAGGAGTGATTTGGTTATAGAAAAAAGTGACTTGTTCAAGAGCACACAGATAATTAAATTAGCAAGATGAGGAATCAAACCCCAGTCTTTCTACGGTAGCCCACTGTCTCTCACCTTTCAATCCTATAAAAACAGCAGCAGCAGTAACTAACCAATCAAAATCCTCAAACTTGGTATGGCAGCCAACACTTTTGCACACACTGGTCCCACTCTGGTGTGTAGAATGCTCTTCCTCCTTACCTCTATCTCTTAGAATCTTAGTTTCCTTCAAAGTTTGGCTTGTGTGATGCTTCCTAAAGGAACACTTTTCAGATCTCCTTAATCATTGATGTTCTCTTCTGAAATTATCACATCTATACTTATTTGGTTCTTTTCCTATTCTGTATCTTCCCTAATTCTGTATCTTTCCCTATGTACCCTTTCTCCCTATGTCCTAGTAGGACTGAAACTCATTAATTGAAGAGAAAGCTTCATTTCTATCTTTTTATTCCCAGTGGCTAGCACCATGTCTGGCGTACAAATGCCAGGACTTATTGGATTGGACTAGAGTCCAATAAATGTAAGTTTCAACAGCAAGACTACAGAGATTTAGGTGACTGGGTGACTACATCAAGGAAAGGAAACAAAAGACTCAGAAAGGGCGCGAATAGGAGTCCCCAAGGGGTTCACTGGCTTGTTTTATCAAATACATTAGGACCCCTTTTTCTGGGTCCAGGAAAGCCGAGGAGAAGGAACCTTCCTGTAGAGCATCTCTGGCATCCAGGCTTCCTCTTCAGTCTTATTCTAGAAACAGGAGGCTCATTCTTGGATTGCTAACATCCTACTTGGGGAAATGGCTCTCACACATAAGTAAACACTTGCAAAGCAACATGCAAACAAAAGCCAATTAAAATAATTCAAGCAGTGCCAAGGGACTGGAGAGTAATTGAAGAATCAGTGTGAGATGGGGTTTATCAGGGAAGACTTCCTAGAATAGGTGAGTCTGAAGAAGGGCGGAAAGAACAAGAATTCATAGAAAGGAGAAGGAAGGATATCCCTTGGGTCTTTCCTGAGGAGTACCTGCAAGAAATGTTGTGGAAAGGAGGGTGACCAGCAGCTTAGGTGGCCACAGCAGGAAGAAGTAAGAGAGTTGAGCTCAACAAGCAAGGGGGAAGACCTGGAAGGGTGGGCAGAAGATTAGGGAGCTATAATTGGTTCTTGAGAAAGAAGGTGAGAGGTGAGAAGAGCTGATTGGTATACCTTAGGTATTTAATAAAGGCTTGTTTGCTGATGTGACATTTTTATAGAGCCTCAAAGTTTAAAAAGCCCTTTTTTTGGTGCATCACCCACTGAAGCCTCAAAATGACCCAGTGAGATAGCAAGGTATTATTGTTCTTATTTTGTAGACAGGGAAACTGAGGAGCAGAGACAGGGAACTACAGCTTGTGGATCACATAAAAGCAAGATTCAAACACAGACTTTTTTGGACTCCTGAGCAGATAAGCGCTTTGAGCAAAGAGCCTGAGGCAGATTACTGCACCTGACACATTTAAAATCATAAAATGAATGGAAGCTTGAGAGTGACTGGCAACCTTCTGGGATACCACAGTAATAGGCAAAAAGGGTCAAGGTCTGAACAAAGTCAGTAGCTGAAGAAAGAGAAAGAAAGATAGTGAATCCAGGTAGTCCAAGAGATATTTCTGAGGTGAGCCACAGAAACTGTTAGCTCTTAGGCTGCCCCTCTTCCAGGTGTATTTACCAATAATATTCATCTCCATACCCACTAAGGATGGCAATTATGCCATCATCCTCAGTGAATGTCTCTTGGATGAATGAACCTTAGTTTCTTTCTCTGGAAAACAAGGATTTGTAAGGTTAGCTGTGTTATTCTGTGTTCTAAGGTTCCTACCATTTGACATTCTATGTTCTAAGGTTCTCATCATATCTGATATGTAGTGTTCTTGAGTTCATTAGTCATATTCTGAGGCCCCTAATAGCTCTAATATTTTATGTTCTAAGCTCCTTCCTGGCTATGACATCTTATATTCTAAGGATCCTTCCAGTCTTGCTATTCTGGGTTCTAAGAGTGCTCCCAGATACGACACTGAGAGTTCCAAGGGTGCTCCCAGATTTAACATTTTGGGTTCTAAGGCCTCTCCCAGAACTGACTGGAGGTCTATATTTCTCTATAGGCCTAAGTTGATAGGCCTACTCCTTGGAGAGTAATTTCACCACTAACAATGCCGTTCCTTCAGCACAGGGCTCTGAGACCCTGGGAATCTCTCTCAGTGCAGGTGTGGCAATAAGCTAGGATGAATAAGGCAGCCTGACAATTGGCCAGTGACTCCTATGGCTTCAGCCTAAGGGCTGATCCAGGGAAGGGCTTGGGAAGGAGCCCTGGTTTTGAAGTCAATGGAAAGGGTTTGGATTCAGATCTCTACTTGTGTGACCTTGGATAAGTCTCAGCAAAATCCTGACTGTGTGACTCCTAATGAATCTTGGGATTGTTGTTTCACAGATTCAGAGTGGAAGGAGTCTTAGGGACCTTTCTGGGGACCAACCCCCTCAGTTTACAAATGGGAAAACTGAGGCACAGAGAGGGGGAAAGTGGCTTGTCCAAAGTCACAAAGGTGGTTGGCAGAACTGAGATTTCAACCCAGCTTCCCTGACTCCAAATTCAATGGTGTCCCTTGCTCTGTGATGCTTCTCCCTTAGCTTTGGCTTCACTTTCTTTATCTGGAAAATGAGAATAATATCAACCCCACCTGCCTCACCCATAGCACTATTGTAGGGTTATGATAAGAAACATCACACAGCACAAGGAGTCAGGGTAAGTCTTAACCCCATTTTACAGATGAGGACGCCAAGGCTCAAGTAAAGGAAGTATCTTGCCCAGAAAATAAGCAAAGAGTTTTCTGAAACCATAAAATTAAAGTGGCTGATGAGAAATTGGGAGCATGTCCTTCCCCAGTTCTGCCGCCCCTTTTCATGATCATCCTTTCCAAAATCAGTGGCCCAGCAAACATAAACCTCAGGGCTTTGGGGAACTGAGGAGGAACATGTCCTGGCCTTGGGACAAATTCACTGAAACGAGCTGGATGCTCTCATCACTTTAATTTTTTTTTTGGTGGATTTCAATTTTCATGAAGAAGGAAAAGGAGTTAGTGCTTGTTCCCCTGTTCTCCATTAAATTTTAACTGGTTTGTGAAATGCCTTTAAAGTATGACTGGATTATTGATTGGGTGTAAGACTGACTTGGGTATAATCACAGGTAACTGGAAAGATGATTCCATGTTCCACACCAGGTCTGAGGCTTCACTCACATGCTTCCTTTTACCTGAAATGGTCTTCCCATTTTCCTTTATCCAGATCCTCCTTCCACCAGGAAGCCTTCCATGATTTAACCACCCCTCTCTATGCTGACCTCCCCTTTCTCTGAAAGCCACAGGTCAAAAGAAGGCACACAAACAACCCACAGTCTGTACTCGGACTTTCCTGAGCACTTGCTGATTCCCACCCTGTAAGGATCACACAGGTGTCCCATAGCCAGCACGATCCTGGGCCCTCAAATAAGCTGATAGCCTCCTGGCGGCAACTGCTCCATCATGTTTCCAGGGAGGGCATCCAGTATGAACCTGGTGTCTGAGTCTCTGCTTTTTCCCCCTCTTAGGAGGCAGCCAGGGAACTCTCTGGGTAAGGTGCCAGGTTTAGAGTTAGAAAGCTCTAAGTTCAAAATCCTACCTTAGACATTAACTGCATGACCCTGAGCAAGCTGTGTACCCTCCCTTAGTCTCAGCCTCAGTTTCTCCTGCTATAAAATGAGGATAAGAATAGCACCTACCTTCCAGAGTTGTTGTGGTGACTGAACCAGATAATATCTATATCGATATCGATATCGATATCTATATCTATCACTTGGTAAACCTTAAAAGCACTATATAATAATAACAACAGTCATTATTATTATTATACTCTCCAGAGTGGAAGATTTTGCCTTTTAGGTTCTGTTTCAGTGACAGGTCTGTCTAACTGTTCTTGCACCTTCCTTTGGTGTGAAGTGGCTTCTTGGGCTTCTCCATCCCTTGCATTGAATGCTGCACCATTTCTACTTCTAGGTCCAAACTGTGCCCAAAGTTCCCCTGACCCATGCAGGGAGTCAGGAAACAACACCCCCTCCCCAGGAGGGGTTTTGTTCCTAAATCCCCAAGGAGATCTGGGCTGCACCTTACCAGGGTGGATATCCTGAAAGAGAGACTTCCAGATGGTGTACTGCAAGGGGCCCGTGTACTTGGAGGTGGGAAAGTCTTCATAGGTCAGGTTTGTTTCATGAACCTTCCCCTTGAGCCTGGAAGGAGAGTGTTCTGGATTAGGGGCTAGTTTCCCATACAATCCCAGGCATTTGCAACTCTGCCCCACCCAAGATAGCATGGATACAAAGCAGAGAAGGAGGAGAAGAAGAAAAAAGAAGCTAAGATGATACAGGACTAAGCCAAGCTTTCATGGGGCCGACCTCTCTGTCCATATGGTTTATAGAGACTCAGTCCTCCAATTCTCCTTGCAACATGTGCCATGGTCTAGAGTTGTCTCTCTTCCCATCCCCATAAAAAATCATTTATCTCTCATCCCATCCCCTTATGTGACTGGATAACCAGAATGATTCACTGACAGAGGTGTTAATGGCTCACACTGGTTTCTTGTATGCCTTCTCTTCTTAGAGGGTATTTTTTCTCTCCTGGGTGAAACAGTAATAGAATGGTGGAACTCTGGGCACAGTGGCCCTTACCTTGATTCTTTCTATCAAGTTCCATCCTTACCTTGCTCTCTCTTTCCTGGGTCAGTCATCACACCTTGATGAAGGCCCACTAGCCTCAGGCTTTTAGCCACTAGTTCCTACTGTGGATGTTGGTCATCAGTGTCTGATGACCACTAAGGATGATGGTCCTTTCAAAGACTTCCCAGCACACTCTGCAGCCTCCCAGGTCACTGAGGAATTCTCAGGGGGAGAAGGGAGCCAGGGAGGAGAGCTACCTTGTTAGGACAGGACTTGGAAGGCCAACATGGGTGACTGGCTTCCCTATCGACTCTGTTGTACTGCCTATCCAAACTGCTCATTCTGAACTGCCAGCCTGGTTTGGGAATTGCATGGCTTGGAGGCAAGTCCCGGTTCTGCTACTAATAATTGTGGGTAAGTTCCTTACCCTCTCTGTTTCCTCATCATAAGGAGAATACTATTTACTTACTGCTCTGGAAAACTTAAAGAACTGAGTAAATGTCAGCCCCCAATGTCTATTAAGGACCCTTATTCTGGCATAAAAATGGACCATGTTTATGTAGGTTTTCAAGGGTAGAAGCAGACCTGTTGTTAGCTCCCTGCTCATACCAACTTCCTCCCTCACACCTCCCAAGATTCCCACCAAATGTACTGAATCTGCTGCTCAATTTTTAATCATGGAGGAGATAGCCTCTCTCCCTTCAGGGAGTGCTAGTATTACTCCCATTTTATAGCTAAGGCTGAGATGTTCAGTCATGTGTCCAAGGCTACACAGTCAGTATAGAGAAAAAAGCTCAGATCTTCCTGCCTCCATGGTCAGTATTTTCTAGCTGCTTCATGGTATGTGATGCTCCATACAATCTTTGATTTCACTGACAGCTTTTTCTTTTTAATTCTTTGAGTAGGGGAAGAGAAGAGACATCTTTGAAAGATATTGGAATGGAAAAATAAAAAGGCTCTGTATAAACTTTAAAAAGAAATGATGTCATCTGTACTTTACATCTAGACAGAGCTTTATGGTGTACTTTTATCTAAGTGAAGATCATAGTCACCTAACTCTTCCCTTACCATGTCCACACTGAGAAGGAACAATCCCTTGTTGGCTTTTAGTTTAGGGTCAGAATTAGCTCCTGACAGTCATCAGACAGGGAAGGGGAAAGAAGGAAGCAGAAACTAGCCAGGGTGGTTGGATGGAGGAATGGTCCCTCCCTAGCTGGACCTCTCCCCTCCTTACTACGTACCGCTCGGACAGCGAGGCGACCCCAGCCAGGAAGGCATGCCTGTCCGCCTCAGCCAGCCGCTCCTGAAGGATCTGGGTGCCCTCCTGGACCCTGCGCAACTGCTGACTGTAGCGCTGTATCTTCTGCTCAATGTCTGTCAGTGTGCGGGCTGTGTCTGCCTCCAGCTCTTCTAACATGGCCTTTTGGCGCTCACGTAGCAACCGGTGCAAACGCTCAAAGGCCTCCCCAATGGTGGCCCGAAGGCTCTTGGTGGATGACTGCAGAAAATACACACAGTGTGAGGCAGGGCACGAGGTACAAGGCAGGATACTGGGGTATCAGAGGAAATGTAGGAACCAGGAATGCTGCCCTGGCTCTATCATGGACCAGCTCTGTGAACTTGGGCAATTATCTTCCACCCTCTAAGTTTTTAATTATGTAAAATGAGGATAATACTATTTCCCCTTGACCAGTCTCACAAAGGACAAGGTAGAAAAGAGATTCAAAAATATTTGTAAAGTTTAATGTGTTATATAAACACAGAAGATAATTCAATTCAACTTAGTGCAAACCCTTCTTGAGTACCTACCATGAGCATAACACTATGTTAGACATGAGGGATACAATAAAAGGAGGCCAGTCCCTAACTTTAAGAATTTACACCCTCCTGGAACAAGGATTGACTGTTAGAAGGTAGGGAATGATGGGAAGAGAAAAAGAACAGACAAAGGGATATATAAAGAGGGGAAGAACATTATCAGCAGAGGAGGTGAGAGAGGACGTCCTGGAAATTTCATGTCCCCTGAGCTGAGCTGTGAAGGAGGAGAAGAAATCTGAAATGCTAAGAGGAAGGAGTTCAATCAAGGCAGGAGAAATGGCAAGTGCAAATATATAGGGGTAGATGATGGTATGTTGAGTCTGAGAAAGAAGAAGTAGTCTAGTTTTTGCCATAATGTAGAATGGGCATCTAGGTGACACAGAAGATAGAGCACTAGGCCTGGCATTCAAATCCTACCTCCATACTTACTAGCTGTGTATTTCTGTGCGTTGGTTTTCTCATCTGTAAGATGAGCTGGAGAAGGAAATGGCAAACCACTTTAGTATCTTTATCAAGAAAACTCTAAATGGGATCACAAACAACTGAAACAACCAAAAAACAATAACAACAGAATATTTAAAAGGGGGTAATGTGAAATAAAACCCAAAAAATGTAGATTGGAGTCAAAATAAAGAAGACAAAGCTGAGGGATATGTATTCTGTTCTGGTGGTGGGAGCCATTAAAGATCTCTAAGTAGGAGAAGGATATGGTTAGATCTGAGCTAATTTAAGAAGACTATTTTGGTAAGTAAATGGATTGGATGGAGAGGGAAGCAGGATGGAGCATGGAAGCAGAGAAACCAATTAATAGGCCATTACAATATTTCAGTGAGGGACAATGAAGATCAAAATAGGGTAGTGGTAGTGGCTGCCATGTTAGCAATGAGAAGAGGATGTCTCTTGAGAAATATCATGGAGATAAAATTTACAGGACTTGGCAATTGACAGACAATGAGATGGAGTGAGGGGAGGAGTATAATACAAGAGGAGTCTGAAGTTTCCAGCCTGGGTGGCCAGATAGACATCTTACAGCAATGGGACATAGAAGGAGACAGCAGATGAGTTAGGACCCTCTCCCACTAGGACTCTCCTGTTGCCTGACTCCCTGGCCCCAGGCAGCTCAAGGCCAGCAAGAATCTCCCTCAGGTGATGTGAGATTTTTCTTCCCTAAAGAGTCAACACTAGAGGGTAGTGTCATCTCAAACTTTGGAAAGTCCATTTACTTGGAGGGGGCAGGGAGGGGGCAATGCTTTTAATTTTCCCTTGGCTATCTGCTGAGGTGGATAAATCCTTGATAAGTAATAACAATATTAAATGCTTTAAATTTTAGCTCTTTGCAGCCCTTATGTCATCTGGGAATTTGGTATGTAGATATCATCATGCCATCATCCCCATTTTACAAATGAGGATACTGAGGTTGAGAGTAATAAAGTGACTTACTTGTCCCAGATTGCATTAGCTAGTATCAGAGTCAGGATTTGAATTCTTGGTCTTCTTGGCTCCAAACCCAGCCCTCGAATCCTTAAATTGTTGAATTGTTTCAAGTGGGTCTGATTCTTGCTGGCTCCATTTGGGGTTTTCTAGGTGTGTCATCACATACTTCCTCCAGCCAGTAGCTATCTCTGCAGTATGGTGTAATGGATGGAGAGCTGGCTTTGGAGGCAAGAACTGAACTGGAGTCCCACATCTGACCCCTACTGGATATCTTGGACAAGTCACTTAAATACTCAATGTCCACCAAGACAACACACTAAGAACAAGTTATGGATGATTGGCCATCCTATATCAATGGAGACAATTCCCATACTAGGAGGCCAGGATTTTAGTACCAGGTCCCTCAGGGATCATGTGACTCTAAATCCCATCTTAGTGTTCATCTCCCCTGCCAACTCCAACAATCTTTTCTCATTGCTCACCCTACTTGAACTCCCTGTAACTCTTTAAATGACATATGACCCTCTCATCAGAGATACTCTCTCTTCCTTGAGCTTTTGTGACATTGCTCTTTTGGGGCTTTTTATCTGAAGCAACTAGGTGGTACAGTAGAGACAGTGTAGAGCTGGAATCAGGAAGACTTGACAGCTGTGTGATCCCTTAACTTCACTCAGTTTCCTCCTTTGCAAAATGGGGATAATAACAGCATTAATCTCACTGTGTTCTTGTAAGGTTTCATATAAATATATATAAATATATATGAATACTGGTTACTATTATTATTTATTATTACTCCTTGTCTGACCATTCTTCAGCCTCCTTTGCAACAGCAAGATTTCTTAAACTTTTTCCACTCATGACCCCTTTTTGCCCAAGAAAATTTTATGTGACCTCGGGTATATAGATAAATTAAACATCCACTGTTAATAAATCATAATATTGTGACTCCCACATTCCATTACAAGACCACATTCGGAGTCGACAATTACAGTTTAAGAAGCTGGGCTCTACAATTTGGAACTATGCTCAAAAAGTTATCAAACTATGCATACCCTTTGACCCAGCAGCGTTTCTATTGGGCTTATATCCCAAAGAAATCATAAAGGAAGGAAAGGGCCCCATATGTGCAAGAATGTTTGTGGTGGCCCTTTTTGTAGTGGCAAGAAACTGGGAACTGAATGGATGCCCATCAATTGGAGAGTGGCTGAATAAATTATGGTATATGAATGTTATGGAATATTATTGTTCTGTAAGAAACGACCAGCAGGATGATTTCAGAGAGGCCTGGAGAGACTTGCGTGAACTGATGCTGAGTGAAATGAGCAGAACCAGGAGATCAATGTACATGGCAACAACAATACCATATGATGATCAATTCTGATGGACATGACTCTCTTCAAAAATGAAATGTTTCAAACCAGTTCCAATTGTTCAGTGAAGAAAGCCATATACACTCAGAGAGAGGGATGTGAAATGTGGACCACAATATAACATTTTCATGCTCTCTATTGATGTCTGCTTGCATTGTGTTTCCTTTCTCTGATTTTTCTTTTTCTTTTTTTTTCTTTCTTGTATATACGATTTTTCTTGCACAACAATGATGTGTGGAAATATGTATACATATATTTGATTTGTCAAGTATTTTGACATAATTAACATGTAGTGGATATCCTGCCATCTAGGGGAGGGGTGGGGAGTAGGGGGGGGGGAATTTGTAACAAAGCTTTGTAAGGGTTAATGTTGAAGAATTACCCATACATATGTTTTGCAAATAAAAAGTTTTAATAATAATAAAAATTTAAAAAAAAGAAGCTGGGGCTCTAACTCCTGCCCCTTAAGTGGGAGGGTCTCTCAGTTCAGCAGTTACCCTCCTGATTCTCTAGCTACTAGGGCTGACTATCCTGAAAGTCACTTTGTATCTCTGTAGTATCCTATTTATATTTCTTTTTTATATTTATATTTCTTTTTCTTTGTATCATTTGTTTCCCTTCAAGACAACATAAGCTCCATGAGGGCAAAAATTGTTTCATTTTCATTTGTGTCTTTGTATCTCCAATGCTTAGTGTGGTACCTTGCTTGTTGAGTGAGTTCCCTACACCAATGGAAACATAATTTAGGATCAAAATCCCATTGAAGACTCTTCTCTGTTAGGCCAGAAATGAATAGCTCTGTGCCTGCCTTGCCTGGGGGGACACTATGGCATCCTGTCCTATAGACTTAGGGCCAATAAGACATATTCATCTTTTTTCTTTTTTTGCTGAGGCAATTGGGATTAAGAGTAACACAGCTAAGAAGTGTTATGTCTAAGGCCACATTTGAACTCAGGTCCTCCTGACTTCAGGGCTGGTGTTCTATCCACTGCGCCAACTAGCTGGCCCCGATATAATCAATTTTAATCTTCTAGCCAGTCTGGGACCAAAGGCCCAAGAAACTTATAAGGGATTTCAACAATTGTCCCTGACATCCCCATTTACCAAGTTCCCCATTTTTAAGCTCTGAGTTTAATCTTTGATTTTTTCTCCTTCTTGACCTCTGATATTCAATCAATTTCCAAACCCTGTGCCCAATTCTACTTCTGCTTTCTGTCTCTAATCCATCCTGCAAAGGCTGAGGTGGAAAGGGTGTGCCTTCAACAGGGGCATCCTGTGCAGTCACAGAAGTAGGAGTTGGAATGTCCTGAATGGGAAATGGCAAGTGGGGAAATCTGTCTGGAATAGAGAATGACATGAAATAAGTGTGGGAAGGTAGGTGGGAGCCAGATTATGGAGGGCTTTAAATATCAGGCTGAGTCTAGTTTATTCTGGCAGTAATAACCCAGCCCTAATGCCACCTGTTCCAGTAAGTCTTCTCTGATCCCCTGTGGTTGGTAACAGGAGGCAGCATGGTATAATGAGAAGAGTATCGATCTTGGAATCAAAACCCGGGGTGGATCCAAGTTTGGCCACTATCAGTGGGCCTTTAAAAATCACTTAAGCTCTCTCTAATATAAGATTAGGGAAGATGAAAATTGACACTCTACAAAGCAAGTAAACTAATTTTGTAAACATTGGAGTCCCATATACATGGGAGCCATCAATAATCACATTATTCATGATAAATAGATTAAGGAGAAAAGGCCATTTAACTCAGCTCACCAATGACCTTGGAGAAAGCATTTCCTATAAAGTGGTGGTGATGAGAGCTAGATTATTAGAA